>JARVGP010000679.1:0-35253 GCA_029876185.1 Mansonella ozzardi | reverse complement strand
ATTTATTACAGAATAAAGCGGTGACACGTTAATGAATTAATTACGTTGAAATATAGGTTTGAAATATGGAATATAAACTTAACAACAATTTTTAATAAGTACTAACCTCTACGAATATGATTGATATTTGTTTTAACCCAATACTCATTATCAGTGCTTATTACAAATATCAACTTTTCGAATTTTTTTCTGTAATTTCATGACATTAATAAGCAGAAATTAATGACTATTTTAGAGACATAGACCTTATTTTAGTGCAAAATTCATTTGCTTCCAACTACGTCATCATTCTTTAATAACCAAGATGAGTAAAGAGCAGTAATTATTTAGGATAAGTGAAAAAGAAATGAGAGATGGTAACTATCGTCTTCAAAAAGCTTTTTATTAAAATATTTAGATAATGTCCGAACTCCAATTTTTAAAAGTTTTGTGATACTATTTAATTGAAACAAGTAGAAAAATATATGATATGGATAATAGTTTACAGTGCTGATTATAGTAAACTTTAATGTAATCTTATCTNTTTTTTTTTTTTTTTTTTTTTTTTTTTTTTTTTTTTTTTTTTTTTTTTGTTTTTTTTTTTTTAATTTTTTTTTTTTTTTTTTTTTTTTTTTTTTTTGAATATGATCGCAATTTATTGAAATTCTTTAAAAAAATGCGATTTGTTTAGATGAAAGAAATTATTATCAATGATTGTCCACCTAAAAATAAAGCTTTTCATATCGGAATACACCTTGCTTCCGTATAAATTTGACATTAAAAAATTAATGAATAAAACGAACTTACATGCATTAATTTTTAATTGCATAAAATCTTTTTCAACCAGAAAACATTTCGATTTATTCCTTTCATTTGAGATACTTAACATATTTCTTCCTAAATGCAACTTTCCTTTCTGAATTTTAATTTTATCATCTTTTTTTAAAATCATACTGCTTTTTAACCCAAAGGGCTATATTTTTTAAAGTAAATATTTTTTGAAGAATAAACCATTCTTGCAGTGAGCTTCTTAATTAATTAATGAAACATATATTGTTTGAAACAAACATTTTAATCGATCCGCTAAAAGCTAGTGAAAAAAAGAAAAACAGAAGGAAAATAAAACATCGTGATCTCAGATGTGTCAGGTGTTTTGCTTGCATCGTTATTCTTTCCATTGAAGATGTTTGGTTCAAATTTCAATTGAATCGAATTTTTGAAAAACCAAACTTCATCCCACATTTTTTCTGCTAAGCTGTAGGCTTTGTGTTTTAAAATTCAATAAACTTTCTGTTTAAAATTCAGTGAAAAATAACAAAATTTTAATCTTGTATTACTTTGCCTTTCCCTTTGCATTCACAAGCATTTACTTATGAATATCTCTGCCGAATTAGTTCGCATATTTGTACTTTACTGATATTGCAGAGATATACCGGAAATGCCTAGAAAGAAGCAAAAACTCAACTTAACTTATGGAAGCATAAAATTTTATCAAGTTTTTTCGCAACTATCTTGCGTGTAGTAAAATCCTTTCAACTTGATTCATAGCTCATAAGCAATGCAGCCAGTAGCGTGACCTTACCTTTTATGATTTCAAGCACTTTTTTCTTTGCCTTTTTTCAATTTCGCTTAAGAAATTAAAGAGAAATTTTTCTTAAATGAATCATTAAACTCATTTATCCGTTTACCAATACATTTTCTTTTTAGATGGGAGAAAGGAAACGCTATAATTTAGATCGTATTACTTTAAGTAAGTAGTGATAACAAGTAATTTCAATTATTATTACTATCCGGAAAATTTTACTTTTTTTTATGATTTCAAGTACCGTTATTTAATACACATATTTTTTTATAATGCTTACTTCAGATTATTATTATTTCGAAGGGTTCCTAACATTTTAAAATTATTTTATGATTAATTATTTGTTATATGATATTAGATGCAGAAATATCGATGATTATCAATTTATTTATCAGTATTTAAGTGAACAAATTCAACGTGTGCAATACCTGTTTCTTAAACAGTATACTTTAGCATATATAAACATATTGCAATCTTCATATTTTTTTTCGCTTATATTTATCAAATTTTATGAAAGAAATTTTTTACACTTTTTAGTTAAGAAATAAACTTAAAAAATTGTTCCAACTTATTAAATTTAACATTATTATTTGTTCGTAATTGCTTTATTGAATACATTTAATTATTTGCTCAATTTTTCAACCATATTCTACTAATATTTATTAGTTTTGACTTTAAAAATTAATATTATTTAATGGACTTATACAGTGAACTAAACAACCAATTTTTACTTTTTCAATTTTAGCATTACTTATTGATTTTCAAAATTACCAATCAAATGTTCATTGAATTTTAAATGATTTAGAAGTAATTTTGAAAATTTTAACAATTCAATTTTTTTAATAAAAATAAAAGAAATTCAAAATTCACTCCATTTTATCGTGAAATCCAAGATTTTTACTTTGAAAACTTTACGGTATTTCCCATCTATTCCATATTCTCCAATCACTGAATTTTCAACATTTCTCGTATATTTTTAGTTTGCTGAAATTTACTGAATCTTTTTTGAAATGAATTTTAATTCTCACTCAAGTCATTTAAATTAGCTAACCAATGGACAGCCAAATAAACAGACAACCATACAAATACAGGCAGACATTACACATAAGTAAATATAAATTAATGGCCAGCGGCCATCGACCTCCGTTCTTTGACGAAGACATCAATCTGGCTGTACCAATCAGTAAATATCATTAAACTATTATTTTGAACGATCATTTAGCTCAGATGAATATGAGTCATCCATCCAGACATATGGTTATTTTTTTAAATTTATTCTATTTGCTAGCAACACTTTTTTTAAATTCATTTTAAGATCTACATGTTAAAATACATCTTTAAAATCTATTAACCGGATCAGGATTTTTTAAAACACTACAACCAATGTATTTCCTTTTCTTTCTTCCTTTTAAGCTCACTAGTTAAATATTTTCGAAACCCAACAACGAATCTATTTTTATATATGATTTTTTTTTTCTTCATTAAATTTGTAATTAATGAAATTCTTTATTTACTTCCTTTTGATAACACTTTAAATTAGGTCAATTTATAAATGTCTAATTATTAATCAGCTTTTTTCAGTGAAATGAAAGAGTATTTTAAACATTTAATATATTTTTGTGATGGTTCAATCATATATTGAGAAATGTGATATAATAAGTATTTTGCTCATAAAATTAAAAATTATTTTTAATATTTTCAAAAGCAATTACAATGGATGAGATGCAAGTTTTCATAAACTGCTAACTCATGGACTGCATCTTTTTTGTGTTCTTATTCATTTAACCGTCCAAAATTTTAATTTATCGCGTTGTAAGACTGTTTTATATTTCCTTTATTCTATGCTAAAAATTTTATGAAGACATATTTCTTATACATCAGTAAGTTCATTGTGCACGCAATTTATGTTTCATTCTAATTTCGTTTTGGAGTATGTTAAAACAAAAATGAATTTAACTGAAATTCATTTTTATTTTAAGCAGTTACACTTCTTTTTGTATTCCTATCTTTTTTTTCCAGTGTTTTCTGGTATTTTTTTCAGTTATTTCACATATTTTCTTTTTGTTTCAATTTTTTAAAGAATTTTTATCAGCGGGTCATGACTTTATCTTCATATCTTTTCCCCTTCATTTTTTGAATTTCATGCGTTTTTACATATGCCAACAGTAGTTTTCCTTTGTGATTTAACAAATATTCGGGTAAGTTTCCCAGTTCATTTAATACAACGAAAGCTTTTTTAGCTTCTTTAAGCATGAAATGACTCCTCATTCTTCCTTTTTTCGTCTGTGCTAATGATCCTGAAGTTTTACATGGTTGCATTACTACAGGAATTTGTGTTTTATATTGCAGGTAGCTGAATTATTTGTGCATAGCGAAGAAGAAGAGATGACGATGAACATGAGCGCAGCGCATAATTTAGAAAAATTAGTGCAGCGACTTGAAACAGCAACATTGCGTTTAGAAGCTCTGGGTGCTCAAAAACCGACCTTAGCACCGAAACCTATCAGGAATAATGATGCATCATCACCAGCTGTTTCTTGTAAGCTTGTAACTTATTTATTTGTTTTTTATACTACCTCTGGTCAGAATCAGTTCATGCTAATTTGTATCAGGTTTGAGAATGAAATATGATCTGTAGAGGTCTGGCAAAAGTAATAGCAACGAAATGGCAGCTTTGTTTGAGGAAGCATTATTACGAACAAAGTGTGTTTTTTTTTCGAAACATTAATTAGTTATTTTCTTTTGCTCAAATCGTCAGTTCGGACATAATCTTCCAGAGAATATGTTTTGACTGGGAAATTTTTCTAAGTTCATTCATTTATTGATGAAGGAAATTCCACAAATTGTACCCTAGAAGATGATTAATTATGATTTTCACTGCTTAGATCTACAGTCTATTTAATTCTTAATGGTAAATAATCTGAAATATGCTCTTTAAAATTACATAAATCATGTGAGGTGCTGTAAGCATATGTTTAAAAAGGAGAAAAACTGATTTATTACTCTAATTATATTTTATGATCTGATAACGTATGTGTAAAGTCCTCGTTACTAGTTGACCAACATATAATAAATGATTCGGGAACGGATTATTCAGTAACGTATAAGAAATTAAATGAAAACATAACTTGGAATTGTAGTTCATAGTCATAAGTTTGGTTAAAAACCTCTTAAAAGTAACAAATTTGAAAGAACTGATTGCTTAATTGCATCAACTAAGTTTTACCTGGTATTCTCATTTCGTAAAACATGCTAGGATTTCCAGGTAGTTTTGAAAATGACAAGTTCTAATTGAAACCGCAATAAGAAGCTTCGGAATAAGAGCTTAATTTGTGCGATGATAACTTTGCTGAATAAAATTGAATAAATCTTTTGATTTTCTCATAATCCAAGAGCATACCGTAGCAACTAGAAGTGTTAAATTATCTAAGCTTAATATCTTAAATTAAATCTTTAAATTCCTCACCAGATGTTTGCCGATATCTTCTTTCAAGTTGATTTTTTATTGATTTAATTATATTCGCTTTACTGTGTAAGTTCTGATCACTGTAACAAGAGGCAGAATTGAAGAAAGATACATCGAGTTATGTTATGCAGGACATACTATCGTGTTAATAGCGCTTCTATGGTTGAAAGATTGTGTACACATTGCTAATATTTGGTGCTTTGTTTGTGCATGACATAACTCGACGTATCTGTTTTTGTATGTGCGTTTGACAAGGAAGATTTTAAAATATTTTAAAGTCTTTTTGTGAATTTGTATTTTAAGCTGGATGCAGATGAATGGTCGAAAAACAAAACGCACAGATGATAATAATGACATTAGCTTTTGTCTAGATAGAATATACGTTCTATGGAGGCAAGCAACTGCAATGGATATTGATGTGGATATGTTCTTATAGGAGCGAGAATAACCTTGTTCTCACTTAAGGCTACATAATTCTTATTCTACCCTTTTTTTCTTCATCTTCTTTTCATTTATTAACAGTATAGACATAGAGCTCTAGCATTACTAACCGCAACTGCCACTGCTGAAATTGTTGTAGCAACACTTTTGGTCAACACCTACAAGTTCAACTATCATTTTGTTCATGCTTCCTCAGTTCTGATTAATGGCGGTTATTTATATTATCAGAATTCTTCATTCTGAAAATTTTCGAAAAGTCGAACTTTTTCGACACCTTCATTAATTTTAAGCTCCTTTAGGATTTGATTACGTTTGTTTTTTCTTCATTTTTCAATTTCAGCCTTTTTGAAGCTTAATATCAGTTGGTTTTCCGAGCTTAGAGAAGAGAGAAAGAAAAGAAAGCTGTAGGCTTTTTTGAGCTCTATGGAACAGTTGCTTGGTGGAATAGATCCCTGTCAGAAATTGCCGTTTAGCTTCTATGAAAATTTTCTTTGAAGATAAGTTTAGTATTCTACCATATGGCAATACATCTCTTCCGAAACAACTTCTTCATAAGATATGCGAGGATTTTCGCACATAAGATTGGTGCATGATTGTTTGGTCGTAGATTTAAGAAGCGCATTGAAGGCTTTAAAAATGTGATTTGATTTTTGTCTTATTAAAAAATTAAAAAAGAAGCTTGGTAAGGCCTGTTTAGCTCTCATCAAACTTTTTGAGATCATATCATCATTTATTCATTGTGGTTTAATTACAAAAACGTTACGAGTTCCACTAATAAGGCTGATATCATTTTGTCGTGAGTTATTTAGGATGCGTTTTGTGGCAGGACATTTACTGTTCTTTGATTTTTTCTTTTTCACATGGAAATTTTTATCACGCTTTATTGGGAGCTTGCTTTTGAATAGTTTCTAACGATTGCTAAAAATTAGTATTTCAGTAATTTCTAACGATTCGTCATTTATTCGTACTTTTTTTTTAGTTTGGTTATTTGATCCGAAACAGATTTCCGAAAACAGCTTGGATAATTACCGTTAAACCGTCATTGGAACTCTTCTGAAGTTTTTCAGACAACTATTTATTTGATAATGACGTATTCTTCTAGCTTCGATTAAATTTTGTAGACAATAACTGATTCGTTATATTGACGTTACGGGCTTTTTTGCTTTTCTTGTTCTTACTATTTTGAGTTCCCGTAAAAAAAGAGAAGCAAACAGAGAAAATGTTCTTCCAGAGTCCAAGACCATTTGGACAGCACTCTACATCATATCGTTCAATGAGTAACAGTATACATTCATCGTCTAGTATGACCAGTTTGAAAATTCCGGAAGCGAAAAGTGGACGTGTCAGTGTGCCACCAATCAGTTTTGCATCCATTTATGATAGTAGCCGTTTTGGTGCGTTAGAACCATCAGTGGATCATGCTTCTATTAGCAATATCAATTTCGAACAAGCAAGAATTTCCAGAGAGTCAGGCTTAAGTGAAGTTATGAAGAATGTGGAAGGCGATCGATCAAATATTATTAGATCAGCTGAGATGCCCACATTGGATTCCAAAAATTATGCGAAACACAAACCTACATTCATGCATAACTCAGCTTATTCAGGCGGAACATCTGGTCAGAATTTGAACATTTCCCAGAAAGAGGTACACACTCCAATATCGAAGAGTAATGTATTCCAAGTTCAGCGTCAAAATGTTAGCCAGCAGCTACCGCATTGGATATGTAAAACAGGGTCTCGAGAACCGCAGCTAGAACGGACCTTGCAAAAAAGTAAAGAATATTGTCGATCGGTTACCAGCAACCAAGACAATCCAAGCTCTACAGTACCTATCGCCGAGCATATTCCAAAGCCAGCCGTAATTCAACCTCAACCGATACCCATTCTCAGCACGGATGGATATGTCAATATGCAGCCAACACATGAACGTGGAGGTTTTTCGGAAACACGGATTAGAAGTTCTCAGTTTAATGCATCTCAGGTTCCTTCTAATGAACAACAACAGAAGCCAATCATTTATCAGCAGTTGGGAAGGCGTAAGAATTATGCAACATTACATCATGTAGTATCACCAAAAATGGTACCACTACAAAGGCGTACATCAGATTCAAATTTAATGCATATGAATGGCAACAATGTACCAGCGAATATAGCGATGTTTAATGTCGCCAAGGGAGTTCGAGCAGAATTGGAGCATGATCCGAAATTCCGAAAAAAAGCTGATATTTTGGGTAGCCGAACAACAGCGGAACCTGCTACCGCCAAATTTTGCACACCATCCCCTACTAAGGAACAACCGAAACAATCTCGCTCACTGCGGGAAATGGAAAATTTTTTCGAGCACAGCATTCAACAATTTCATGATATGCTTGATACCAAAAATTCGCCATCATCAGCAAAACCATTCAATGTAGAACATGTACGTAGCATATTTCAAACCAATAATGCTTTTCGCACGGACTCATCACCTATGGCTATTTCCACATCAACAGATACACAAATCAAGCAGGATAATCCACTTTTAGGTAAACCAATAAAATCATTAGTTGAGGTGCATGGAGCTCAAGGAAAAGTGCCTCACGCTAAATTGGAGGATGTGCGAACTTCTGGATTTATCAACCGGCATATATTTAGTACTTCACAAAATACCGAATCAGAAGGTAGCACTGGAGAATTAGTAGAACAGAAAGCATGTTCAAGTACTGAAGCAAATAGGGAAAATGTACAAGCAAAGTCGGCAGCATTCTTCATTAATAAACCAGTAATCACAGCAGATGCAGATAAAAGTCCTGAAATGCGGAAAGAAATCACTATACAGGGACAACCTATTGTTTCTCAAGATATGGTAATGTTGGGAAAAAATAACGATTCTCTTGTCTTTACCACACCACGACGCCTAAACCATTCATTTCCTGTAGATGATGCAGCATTCATTAGTGGTAACGAGAAAACTCGGAATGTTGCGGGTCCAACGGGAATTTTATTGAAAGATGGAAATAGCATCCGATCAGTGAACGATTCAGGATTTAAAACACCAAAAAAAGTTGCATTTCAATGTGATAGAAATAGTGTTGATTTTAAGAAAAATGAACCCGAAGAAAGCAAAAGTAAGTAAATGTTCAAAGTTGTCATATCTTACCATGGGAATGTTTAGAAAATATATTTTTAAGAGATCATCTTTATAATAATTTTTTCTTCCAACAGAGCATGTTTCGTTTTCTATCATTCAGAGATTTTTTTTTTCTTCCTGCAATTTTCTTTCATTTATAAATTTATAATAATTAATTTTAGCTCTGATTGACGAACAGTATATAAAATTAAATATTTAAGCAATATTTGGTGTGATCTTAAATACTGATAGTCCCATTTCATGTATCCATTATATCCTATGTTCTTGGACACACAAAATTTGTTTCATATCCTTTCTGATAGAATCGTGCTAAGATATTCTTTTACGCCAATGGTTCCCAACCTTTTTTTAATTGAGGATCTTTTTGCTTTTTTATTTATAGCAGGGATCATAAGATTCTAAAATAATAAATACTTAAAAAAAATTCGAAACTGAACTTTAATTGAAACTTTTAACTTATTGTTTAAACTTTTAATATGTTTGTTCAAAACAGAAGAACTTCGCTTGTTCTCTGCATATACTGCGTCGCCGCATTCGATCTCTTATAATTCTGGCTCATATAACTGATTGGGAACCACTGTTTTACACTTATCCATAATTACAAGAACACGGAAAGGACTATTTCAAACACTTTGTTCATGTTACCGTTTTCTTTTTTACCCTAAAGCGATTGAGGATTGACGAAGTGAATCCTCAATAACTAAAAGACGTAATTACTCAAAAAAGAATTGAGCGTATCAGGTACATGCCGAAATGCGTTGAAGTAGGAATTTTTTATTGATTTTGAGATACTTGTCAGTATTCTTTTCCATGTATTTGTTCCCTCTTAGTCTGCAAATACAAAAGCATATTTGTATTGCGTAATCAAAAGAACAAAATTTTTCAAAGTTTTCAGAAAATGACTAGCAAAAGTAATAAGTCCATATCTTTGAAACTTGGGTTTGAGTTTTGTTCCAGAATAATATTTGAACAGTACTTTACATTCCGATGACAGTGGTCAGAGACTCCTGAGTTGGGCAGTTATTGGGGTAGCCAATAGCTTATTTATCAAAAATCAAATTTCTGAAAAAATTTAAGGGAAATTACTAGTGATAAATCAGGACATCATATAATTCGACTTTATTCAACTCAATTTTTAATTGGTAAAAGTTTCTGCTTGCAAATTTTTTCATCAATATTTTATGGGAATTTTAGCATCAGCTGGGATTCCTCCATCTGTTGTAAAGTATGATGATGCCGTTGATGAGCCTCTTCAAAGATTACTGAAACTAAGTGCTGATATTGGTGATGATCTGCAGGCAGTGGTATGTTCTTGAAATTATTTTTTCGCGTTACTTTTGTTTATCTGTCAGATTATGGGATCTACTATATGTCATGGTGTGAGAAGTCCAGATATATTTTTTGAAAGAAGAACCCATTTTGTAAAAGCACGGTGTCGATGGTAGTGATATTGATGGAGTTTTGATTGACGCATAATTATATTACATTTTTTTTTTTCAAACTGGAGGAGAAGGCATGATGGAAGAGCGAAAAGCTTCACTTCTGAAAACGCTTCGTTAGATAACATGTGCATTTTTAGGGTAATAAATTGTCGGCACTTTTCACAGAGCAGCGTAATTTTATTTGGTTAGCTGCTGGTCAAAGTGAGCCATCCGTTAAGGAGCTTCAAACAAAACTTAGTCCTTTGATTAAGTTGATGGAAGATTTGTCAATATTCAAAGAATCCAAAAGGAATACACCGTTTTTCAATCATATTTCAGCGGCAAGTGAAGGAATTCAAGCCCTTGGATGGCTTACTGTGGTGAGATTTCTAAGACTTTCAAAATTTTGATATTCATCGCACTTCTTTTTTGCCTCGTTTAGTCTTTACAATAATTTTGTAAATTACAGAAACCTACTCCTGCACCATTTATCAAGGACATGATTGAAGCATCAATGTTCTTTGTCAATCGTGTCCTGAAGGAACATAAGGACAATAAGGTGCGTTATCATTGATAATGTACTATTGTTTATTTAATTTATTTTATTTGAAAAGTTGATATTTGATGCCGTGTTTTTTTTTTTGTTCCTTTAATTGGAATGACCAAAGACCGTTTTTATTTTTTCTGATCTTTGTGGTTATTGTAACCGTACTTGTGTTTAATGGAAAATTCCACTGAAAATATTAAAAGAATGGTCAGATTTTCCGAAATGATTTTACATTTTTTACAGATCCATACCGAGTGGGCTAAATCGTGGTCAGATCTTTTGAATGCTTTGCAGACATACGTACGACAAGTACATACTACGGGTCTCGTTTGGAACAGCTGCCCAGTGAGACAGTTTTACTATTTTCCAAGGAATTTTAGATTGCATTAAAATAATCCTTTTTTTTTTCAGTTTTCTGTTCATTTTTTATCTACCGCATAATTACGGGATTAAATGCTCATACTAGGTTTAGCAAGAACAGCAAGAGAGATAAAAAAAATAAGCAAGGAAGAGAAAACAAGGAAGATAAAATTGTTGGGAGATGGTATTAAAGTGAAAAATGAACTTATATTTGAGCTTTAGATTTTCGATTTGCATTTCTTTTCTATTGTGGCTGTAGTATGAAAAGTTTTTTTCCGCACCAATGAAAAAAATTGAAAAAAATTTATTTGTGAACAGTAACTGAAACACTAAACAAATAGAAATTAGAAAATTAGAAAACACCGAGCAAAAATAAACAAGCTGAAATAAGGATAGTTCCATGATGATTGTGATTCTGTTTTTTTTTTTTAAAACGCTTATCAGTACTCCAGGACATTAAAATGCCGATATGTAAATTCCTTCCTTTTAAGGGCACAAAGCCACCAGCACTGGTAAAACAAGTCAGTTCCAGCAGTTTTTCATCTGGGAGTGCACCGCCTCCACCACCTCCTCCTGTTCTGCCACCTGGTCAGTTTTTTTATATTTCTTTGTATGTGTTATATTTGAAGTACTCTCAACTGTAAGGGTTTCAGTCACTGATCTTAGCGGTGGTTGTTAAAAATTTGAAATTAAATCGACTTATTTAAAGATCCGGTTGAGAAACTGGATTTTCGGTGTATTCGGCTTGCATCTATGCTGTACAAAGGAGACATATTGCCTTGAATAGCCTTGATCATTGCTACTAATATGCTACTTGTTGCATGATAAAAAATTTAATCTCGAAAATATAAGCTATTATTGTTAATCTGATAGTATGATTTAGTATTTTGTTTTAGTATTTTTTTTTTTTTTGTTATTCAATTTGATAATTATAAAACTTCCACAGATTCATTTCAGCTGTTATCATGGATAATATGGGACCTTTTTTAGATATTTTTGCTGCAGTATCATCTGGAACAAATGTTTCAACTGACAAAAGTGATCGGACAGCATTGTTTGCGGAAATTAATGCCGGTGAAGAAATTACAAAACGTTTGAAAAAAGTAACACCGGATATGCAAACACACAAGAATCCGGCACTTCGGTCACAGGCACGAGTATTATGTGGAATTTTCTTTTTTTTTTTGTTTTTTAGTGCGATGCTAACTCACGTAGTCAAATATGGGGATAAATGTGAGTCGCTAATCATTTTGTCTTACTTTCCGCAATTTCAAAAAATCTCATCTTACAGCAACAAGTAGGACGTTCTCATTCGGAGAACTACTATTTAAAACAAAAGAGTTCACAGATTCCTTCATAGGCTAAGTAAATAGGTTTTTATTAGCTTTTCAGGTTGTTAATTGACTAATTATTAGCAGTTTGTGATGACCACTTTTTCGATTGATTTAAAAGAGCAGTGAAAATGAAGAAGTATTATTTGAATGTCATACTGAACTTTATCATTATACAATTTCTTTATATGTTTGATCATGGTTTAGAGTTTTTTAGCTCTTACTATGTCCTAATGTTATTTGGTGTGGTAAGTTCATCCTACCTTTATCATGATCATCTCGGAATCTAATCTGAGTTTAGATGTTATCCTTATGTAGTTACTAAATAAATGGAAATACTTTATTTAGTCTATTAGTAAATTTTTATATCTTCACAGCATAAAGAAGTTGATGCTGGAACAGGAACCAGAGAAACAGCATTGGCAGTAACTGGCGGTACATCATCGGTAAAAAAGCAGGAAGATAAACCGCCGAAAACATGGTTAAATAATGGCAAGCAGTGGAATGTGGTGAATTTTTTACTCTTTTTAATAAGACGAAACAAAAAAGGATGAGTAGATTAGAAATCTCAGATTAACAAAAAAAAAGACTTAAGAAGAGAAAATTGTTCCTAAATTTGGATGTGTTTGAGGAATATTATAAAAATAACAACAATGTGATGGTCGAAGTTGGTAATATAAAGCAGACAGTGTACATATTTAAATGTGAGAATAGTGTTATTCAGGTCGGTTTGCTTCTTCTAATAATATCACTTATGCAGATATTTAGTCGGGTTGTTCAAGTTACTCAAGTTTTACTAATATTTTAGCTGAGATGTGAAATATGATCTTAATAGTTACTCAAAGAATATTCTTAAAAATTATTTTTCATATTCGAGCTTGTCTCTTTCCTCATACATGCTAAGATAATGTTAAATTGATATGGTGCCTACTGCTGGCTTTTTTTTTATTTTTTTTTTTTTTAATTTTTAATCATCTTTTTATCTTGCTATAGGTATATTAAACCAAAAGAGATTAAGCGTAAATTTTAATCGTGACTGGAGGATATGAATTATTTCCCTTCGAAATTTATTAAAAAAATTGAATTTTTAGATCAAAGGAAAGGTAAATTCAATAACATTGGATAGCTGTAAGAAGACATCTGTTGTATTTGATAGCCTTTTATCGCAGCTTGAAGTGATTAATTGTCAAAGTCTGCAAATACAAGTAAGCATTTTGAGACTTTATTATTCTTTTCCAGAAATATCGAAGCAGTTTGGTCATTTCTTCTTATTTAATTCTAATATAATTATTGGGAAAGATTAACTCGGATTTTGTTAGTTACAGTGCTTTACTAAACAGTTTTACACTTCGAGATATGTATATCTTTATATGAAATGTAGTAATTTTAATATTCTAACTTATTCATTATGAAGATTGGTTATATAATTTTATTATTTGCAGACACTTGGTGCTATGCCAACATTATCTATCCAGAAGACTGATGGTTGTCAAGTGTATCTCAGTAAGAGTGCAATAAACGCGGAAATAATAACGAGTAAATCATCTGAAATGAATGTGCTTGTACCAGGTGCTGAAGATGGTGATTTTGTGAGTTTTGAGCTGTTTTTTTTTTTTTTTTCCATTTTTTTGCGAGGAAAAAGAGCAGAGGTATGCAAAAGCGTGGTGATAAAATAAAGTATTAAGGTAAAATAAGGTTAAGATAAATGGCATTCAACGCAATTTTCATCTCTTCTCTCCTCTTCTTTATGACCGCTGCAGTTTGGTAAAAACTTGGTTCTAGGTCATAAATTTTTATATTATATTTTTCTGTGTTATAGCGTGCATTTCACATTTGCAGTGTGACAAATAGAATACTCGTACGGACGGGTGAAACGCCTAGCAAAAAATCACAAAGGAAAGGTGGAGTCATGTAAGTAAACGATGAATTATTATTATTGATGTTCCAAATTTCAGGTGGAATTTGCGGTGCCTGAACAATTCAAAACAGTTTACGATGGAAAGAAACTTAAGACGACAGTGTCCGATATATGCTAAAAGATGCTCTACGTATCGCTCTGTTACATTAGTTTTACTTAAACAACGAACAGATTTTTTTTTTTCTAAATATTAATCAAAGAACTGACGAAACTTTCATACTCTGAAAATCAAACGAAGATATGTTCCACTTTTTGTAGAAACATAACGATATTAGAATGAAATCTCGTATTTATTTTTCCTTTCTAATGATTTTCTTATTAAAGTTGTTGATTTCTTTCAGACATTTTGCTCTATATATTAAAATTAAAATGCATTTTGAAGCATTATGCTATGTTACGTATGCTTGCACTATCTTTTTACTTTCTTTATTTTTACATTTAAATTAAATTATATTTATATGTGACGATTCTGTATCCTTGGTATCGGTATGCACATGCTTTATTATTATTATATGACGGTTATTTCTGTGTTCTTTTTTTTTATATGATTTTCTGGTTGAAGCTTTATATTATCTATAATATCTACTTATGTGCAACATACTTTCTTTCGATACTCTTCCGATACAATTGCTAGTTTTGTTTACCTTTTTTTGTATCTCTACTTACAAACTAGTAGGTGCTTATTTGGAAGGTGAAAATAGAATTTAAATCATGCTTACCTGTGTAGCTGTTAGATTTCGGAAAGAAATTAATTGGTTCATTAGAAAGATGAGTACTTTGAGCATTGCAGAAGAGTAACAAAATATAAAATAAATTTAATGCACTTTTATTGATTGTTTGCAACTAAACTACTTAAGATTTTAGATCCTTTAAGATAGAATAAAGTTGGAGTTATATGCAACAGTTCGGCTTGCATGAGTGCTATTTTGATGCAGGGATGCTGACAGAGAAGATCAAAATAAAAAAGAAAATTGAATAATGTAATCGGAAGGTCACATTTTCTTTATAGTTAAATTACATAGATTCTAGCTAAGCTCATTGATGTTTGTTTTTCGTCTAATCGAGCCAAGAACTGATGAAGAGTTTCGCGATCATAGAATGGATGAAAGTCATCTTTCACTTTTTTAAAATGTTTAATTGTTATTTTAGATTAAAGCGCTGCGTCGACCAATAACGTGATCGCAAGATCATATTTTCTTTATAGTTTAACTATATAAATTTCTAGCTAAGCTCACTGATGTTCGTTTTTCGTCTAATCAAGCCAAGATATTATCTTTAAAGTTTTTTATTTGTACGATTATTCATATTGTAGCTACGTTATATTTTTTAGGTTATTACTGTGAATGACTGATATTTTATCAATTTGTTATATTAACAATAAAAAAATGAATAAATAACGGATGATCGAAACCATTTTCTCTGTGAACTGCTTTTTTCGAAAACACTTCCCTCGTCCTGGTTATGCAGAAGTAACTCTGCAGCACTGAGACATAGTGCTTTACAGATATTGTTTTTCTTGGGCTAGTAATATCTAACTTAAGAATGACCGTAGAATCAGTCTTGATGACAGAAGAGAAAGTACCATTATAGAAAACTTTCCACTGTACTTTTTGCAACCGGAAATGCCATTTTTAGCTATTAGCGCATTTGGAAAGCTATACTATGGTGATGATATTTGATCCGATTAGTCATGCCGTTTTTCTGTCAATACTGTTTCCTCAATAATGATCTCATATATAGTCCCTTAACGTGATACGAATGGAAGAATTGGCCGCCTCATCTCCCTCTCATATCATTTTCGCTTCCTTTACTGCGAGTCTTAATTTCTTCGCCCGTTCAATCGCTTATTTCAGTAAAATAAGCAAAATTAACTGATGTTAAGCAACAAGGGCGAAGGGTTGGGTTTTGTTGTTCATTGTGAAAAACGTTTTTTAGAAACGTAATTTCCCTTTCCTTCACTTCTGTTTTCATTAATTTTCCTTTGTTAGACTTATCTTATTAGTGGGCTGATCTTCGCATTTTGTCGAGCGATGTTAATCAATGTTTATTATTTACACCACCACAAATGTCCTAATTTCTTTTTGAGATTTTTTGCTATTTACCAGTTCAGGTAGTTTTCCAGAAAAATATCGAATTTTCCTCTGAACAAGCACCTTTCTTTTCCCATCATACTGTAATTCGTCTTTGTTGCTGCAATCTTATAGCAATAATTATGTAAATTTATTGCTTATCTAATTGAAAGAAATCAACAAATGAATTTAAAAAGCCTGCTTGGAAAAAAGGATTATCAATATCAACTTGAAAATTTTTAAAATGCCCAAACATTCGACATTAAATAGTGTTTGTATGTAATTTTCAATGATTTGAACATAAGCTGTGATCATCTCTGAAACTGATGTAAAAGCTCACCTGAATAGTTATCACTACAGCTGAATTTACTATACCGTTATCGTTGTTCTCGTCAACGAGCAAATGTTATCACAGAAACCAATTAATACTAATTAATACTATCACAGAAATCAACGCTATCGAATTATATTTTAACCAGAAAGGTTGACGATAGATGAACTGCTGCTGAAAGCAAGATATACTATGAACTTCACGAAATCCGGATTGCATTTGTCTCTCAATTCCTCAAATCACTTTTCGAAACATGTTCATCAACTGCGAAGAAGGATTGGCAAGAACTATTAATAGTTTAATAACATAGAAACTATGGTGTGCAACGAGATCGGTGATATCGAAAAAGAATGGTACAAGAATTGGAGCCGAAGAAAAGCTCTAATCATCGATAAGCTAAAGTCGAAGCTGATTCTCATGGGAAAGTGAAACCCAATAAAGGAGGGAAGGAATGTAATATGATAGCATAGTGGTACATGCAAGCATTTTGGAAGGAATTTTGATAGTAACACGATAGAAGAAAGGATAAATGAGTCTGTGATACAACGTTGATCTTGTAAGTATGACAATTATTCAAATTAAAATGTTCACACCACTAATTTCTTCTAATGAAACATTTTGATTATTTTTACGCTGTATTTCGCGTTTCGCGGTATGACCTGTTCATGTGGTGAACATATTCAAATGATTCCGTTTTTATTCTATTCTGTCAACCATTATTTTCACAATTTCTTCTTTGAATGGCGAAAGAATGGTTTGAGGAGAATAAGTTGAAATTATATATACATTTATTTTGTTTTCCACAGATAAGTAATTATTAGCAATCTTCTTTGAAAAATAAGAAGAAAATTACGATTTTTTCCGGAGCCTATTTTGTCTTAAAACGTAATTCGAATTTAAAATTAAAAGTGATAACTTCCTTTTAAAAAACTGATACAAAAAGTATGTAAAAATTGCAGCCAAACCTAATAAATGAAGAATAAATGATGAAAAAGAATAGAATTTATTGCAGTTTGCTTTCATGATTATCTGTGCATTATTTTTTGACAAAGCGTTTTCCTCTGAATTCTTTTCTCTTCATCTATTCATTTAAAATTTGAATTTCATTTTACTGCCTCCTTTTACATTGTGGCATGCCAAATGTTGCTATGAAAAATACAATTTTCCCGAAGATTTTAAGTAAACTGAAAAGACAACATTGGATCTTTAATGTAGAGTACTCGCTCTTAAAGGGACAAATCAAAATCATAACAATGTTTTCATGCCGAGTGATATTTGGGTAGCATGTAATAGTGCTGGTACATACCGAGCATGCATCTTTAGCCCAAAGCAAGTTAGCTGATTGAATTAGAGAACTTGACGAACTATCAGTTATGTTTCATTTTTTCCCAGTATTATCTGCTCAGTCTGATTAATAATCCTTAAAAAGAATATCCCATCAACCGTCGACTAACACAAAACCTGTGTCCCTCATCTTGGATGTTAAGCATACAATAATTGAGGTTCTCCGTTAAAATTTTCTTCCTTTATCTTTTAATTTAAATTTATTTCTGTCATCAAGGATTGCCATTAAAAATTCCTAAATATAGTCACATTCGGTTACTTTACTAATTTCAGCAGTGCTCGGGCTTACTGCAGAATGATAATGCAGAATGAAAAATAAGTGAAAATGCAAAATTAAAAATGAACATTTCTTTCAAATCTATGCTTCCAATACAAGGTTTCTTTCCTCGGTTTAAATTTGTAAATTTTTATTTTATTGGTTTAGATTTTAAAAAAGATATCATGTTTCGATTTACAAATACATGATAATCTCTAAAAACATCAAGACTAATAATGTTGGTAATCAGTGGTCAATAATCAAAAGTTAGCAATAGTATTAGAAGTGAATACATCTGTTGAATATGCTAAATTTCTATTCTTGATTTTTTTGAATGAATTTTGCAAAATAATCCATTAGTTATTTCTTATCGTTTACCAATTCGTACTAATTCATTGAATATTTTCTTAGTTTTAAAAAGCATTCAGATTTTCTGAGGCAACTCTAGTTTGCCGATAAAAATAGAGCTTATCAGATTTTTTATCATATTGAAATTGTGATTGTAAAGTTTGGATTAGCAGAATTCTCGTCATAATTTGCAATGTAGAGATATCAGAGAGGAAAATTTAATTTCAATTTTTTCAAAATTCCCATTCAGAATAATAATTATTACTTGCGAAATTTTTGCCTTCGAAGGAAAATGATATTAGAATTTATGATTTAAATATAATTTCATTTAGTTCTGTAAGACATGTTGTAGTGTAAATATTCATAAAGTAAATTCTTCCAATTTCAATTTTTAATGACATAAATTTTTAATGACATAATTAATTTGCTAAAAAATTTTTCCATAAATATTATTAACCGAATTCTAAGCACAAGAATTCATCCTCGATAAAAACCATGGAATAATTCATTTCCAAATATGTCAAAATTGCTATGAGTTGGAAATTTAGCAAATTAATTAATTTTGATAAATTAATTAATGTTTCACGTTTCAGAATTGGCACGACAACATTCTAGCTTGCAACATAATCGTTTTCAAAAAGCTAACGATATATCTTGCCTTCTTAATCTATTGCAGCGGCTGGCAACTATTTTTCTGCAAAATCCACGCAGGTTTTGGAATTAATTCAGCAAATGTTGGAAGTGGATTTCCAAACTGCGCAAAACCTAAACTATCACGAACATATCACGAAGTGGTAATGATCACGGAGCTATTGTGATTACCACTGCAAATTACGGCGTGTTCTGCTTGTTTGGTAATGTTACTAAGCTGAGCTGATAAGTTGCGGAATGATAGCCAATAAATAATGATAAAGCAAGTAGAAAATGTCACAAGGAATTCAGAATGGCACCATTAAGATTGAGTAATTAATTAATTTAAAAATTTCGAATTTAATAAGCTTTACTCGCTCACTTCCTTCAATTAAATAAAAAATAAATTTGTATAAATACTCCCGCTTTGTTAAAATTACCTCTGTTATTGCAGGAGGAAGATGACGAAAAACAACAACGAAATATGAAGGACTATGGTATTTTTTTGTGAAACACCGTAACTTCGCGAAGTTCTAGAATCAGCAAATAAAATTTTTTGCATCCCCGGGTTAAACCCGAATAGCGTTGAATTAGGTAGAGTGACCGAATATGACTGTGCTTTGGCTTGTTCAACAAATTTGCCACTTTTAGTGTTGCAAACTGCATTTGCAGACGCCGCACACTGAAGGAAAAATGATTAGAAAATACTGTTGCCAAAACTTTTCTGGTTCACCAATGCCGCTCGTTTCCTCTGGCATTTACTTTACCTCAGGATCTCTTTTCTCGTCGTGGGGTAGAGAGGTCACTCCATTCTGAATGGGCAGTTCTCGATCTCGTCATTACTTTCGGATAAAGGAGCCAACTTGTCTCTCTTTTATTAAATTCCGGTCCCTGAAGTATTTCATCCATTTCTTCTAGAGCATTGCTCTTCTAGCTCTTCCAATCTCCTCTGCGACTCCTCCAACCGGGTTATGAGCGAACGCTCGAACTGAAAAGATTACGTCTTAACAATTTCATGTAAAATTTGAGGCACTTTTCACAACTTCCAATTCTCATCGCAATCAATTGAAATCAATCAATTTATAACAAAAGAAAAGAAAACCAAACAATTATTACCTCGACCGTTCCGCTCACAAATTTCTGCCATGTTTGAAACATTTCAGGTTCTCTTTTCAGGAAATCCAAGATATCATAAATGCCGAAATCCTCAAAATTGGCACATATTCTACAAAATGATCAAATTTACCAAATATCCACCAAGTACAAAGCGTATGATAAGATTGTTGTTTATTAAGGGCAGAACAACGCGAAATTTTTTTTCTAATTCACATAAAATTGGCCATCAAATTAGTTACATATTTGCCAAGCATCATGCACTTGTACTTTTTTTCTATTCTCATTCGTAGTCTAACTAATATTTAATAATCTAACAAGTTATGCTAAAATAAAAAAAAATGATGAAAATAATCTCAATGAGAGCATTCATTACCTTCTCTGATAATATGCTAGAAAAACAATCCTATGCAGAAGATAATTATTCAATGTATAATATAAACTGTTCCAACATTTTGTTCTTTCAAAAAATATTATTTGTTCCCTCTTCTAATTTCTAATACATTGAAATTCGATATCGTCATATGCTGTCACAAATCTTTTGCGCATGAAAGAATGTCAGCACATTCCTGCGTAAAAACAGATTTTTTTCTTTAATCAATATTTTTCTTTAATCAATACAAATTTCTGTTTAATTTCTTGGAAATGAATAAATAATAAATAACCAATTAAACATTATTAACCAATTTATCGCTTCCATTGTGCCAAATGGTTGGTAAGATTTATTTGGTTTTTCCTTGCATTATTGATTAAAATTTCTTCAGCGAGCCTTTTTGAATTGAAATTTTTACGTTTTGCTCTATTTTATGCCATTGTAAAAGCAATCAGAAAGTTTATATCACAATAGAATTATAAGATCAATAGTAACAACATGACATGAAACGATTTTTAAATTATAACTCTGTCAACAATCCATGACCATTTTTCTTTTTATGCTACTAAAGTATACGTACATTGCAAATTCATCGAATAATTGGCAAATAAGATTTTGAACTTTTTAATGAAAATTCTATTTAAAATGGAATGACACGCTAATTTTTCGCGTTCGGTTACAACTGATAATGATTTAATAGAACACCAATGAAGACTCATTTGCAAGCTAACCGATATAACAACAATTAATGGAGCTCGGGCTAGGTTTGAATATAAATTTTTTTCAAATGAAAATATTTTGTTGCAGATGTTCGTATATAATTTCACTCAAAGTTTTTGAAAAATCTTCAAATTTTCACATTTTAAATTTGTTTGAATTCTTCGTGATCGACTTCTTCAGTTTTTTATGACTAAATTTCTTCCGAAGAATTAAATTATTTCCCAAATTTTTTCTCAGAAGCATAGATTTTATCAACTTTCTTCCTCAAATCTTTTTTGTCTTCTAAAGTCTTTATCCTAAAATTCAAATGTTGCTCATTTCACTGAGTTCCTTCTTTTCTTTTGCTTCTTTTAACAATATTTACAGAAATCTTGCAGTTTCGCAGCATTTTCTTGCAGAGATTCCAAAATTTTTTCATCTTATAAGCTCTCGTTAATCCCACAAGTACATGCAATATATTCAGATAATTTTGCAATTCAAATTTATTGAACCAATTTCAATTTTAAGAAAGTATGCTGGTGAGGAAGTGGAGAAGATGAATTTGCGGAAGTGCACGAAGATTTGGGAGCATTAGAAAAGATCACGAATATGTAGCCTTGAATAGTTTTGACGGTTAAATTATGAACTATTTTCCTCTTTTTGTTACACCTCTTAATTTGGACGTTATGCTACGAACTACGAGTGAATGTATTCTGTTTTGAGCAATCATTTCAACTTTTAAATCACAGCAAGAAAAAAGATCCATTTTTCAAGTATTTAGAAAACATGCAACATTCCATACCATACATTAATTAGCACTCATTTTTTAAAATTTCTTCCATATTCCCTAATAAGCATTTTATGATCACGTTAACAATGTAATTCGCATCACTTATATCTATGACAATTCACATAACATAGATTATATTACTTTGATTAGTTTCAGTGATCAAATTTTTGACTGAAAATTCTTTCTAATAAAAAAAAATTTGCACTCAAATATTGCCCAGTTCATTTGAATATTGTTCTATTTTTTTAAAAAAATATCATTTATTCTTCCGTTCTTTCCTCTTCCATCTGTTACCCGTAAATAATGATATTGCCAGACGAAATTGGATAAGTACGGTATAATTTTTATTCCATGTTACTGTAAATAATTTCATTCTCATGTTCTCGCCAATAAATGTTTTGTACACCAAATTTTTCAACTCTTTTGAATAATTTATTTTTTTTTAATTAATCTCAAAATTTCATTTTCAGATGTTTAATGTTGTTTGACATATGATATTTTTTTGTGAATGAAATATTTTGTAATGATCAAGCATACGCTTCTAAGTTTATAAATGAAAAAGAAATCTCGTGATTTGGTTACTCAGATTTCATGAGGCTGTACAAGTTTGCTGTTCAGATCGCATGAATTTGGTGTTTGGTTAAAACTTAATTTGCTGGTTGCTGAAATGACTCACCGGTTTCTATTGCAAAATTTATCCGAAAAGCTAAAACACTGTCAAATTAAGAAATTAGGATATACTGCATATAATTAGCAACAGTTACACTGTATCAGATAATTTAGCGGTACTCATAATTTTGGCATACTTGGTGCTAATATAATGGTCCCAATTAATGACCGGTTTCAGAAAAACGTATGTGATGAGGATGAAAGGAAGCTAGTTTAAATTAGGCTCAATAGTTTGAGCTTGTTGAGTTATTAACTATTCTTTGTTATATTAATTGTTTATTGAAAGATTGGTCTTTTTTAAAATTTGATGGTTACTTGAAGAAAATGTAAAATAGTGTAACTGACCATTATATGTTTATAATTTTCTCAGGGCAATCTTTTTTAATGTAGTTTTCTTGCAATTAAATAAAAAATTATGTTCTTTCATAAAAATTTACAATCAGTAGTTTTGCTTTCAGTCTGAATATAAGATATTTTCTTTTGTATGCAAAGGAAAATATAAAAGAACGAAGAACAGAAATTGCATAAAAATGAGCATATCGGAATTACGTAAAATAAAATTAGCATACTAATCACTTATCATTCTTTTTTTTATCTATTATTTATTTATTTATTTTCACCTCTCTTCATCACTGCATAACGATTAACGGAAAATACAGCACTGTTCAATTCATTATCCTTTTTTGTTTTGCTTTTTAAAAAATATCGGATAGAGATTTTAAAACGAAAAACTTTGATATAATAAAAGGTTGATCATTTAAGGGAGAAAATAAATGTGAACTCTATTTTAATGCGTTTCATTCAATTTACTTTTGATTCGGATCTGTTGTAAATGTTAGATTCCTTGTCGTTTTGTCCCCATTCTAACCTTTTCACTCTTCATTTTCTCATCATTACTCTACTATCATCCTATATTTTAACAATAGAACAAAAATTACTTTTTCTCGTTAAAGAATAATTTGTTAACATTGTTTTTTTACAACATTTGTTGACATTTTTGTCAGAAAAAAATTTTTTATTAATTTTATTTATCAATCATTCTTAATCGTTTCTTGTCAATTATTATTTTCATTATCTTATTTGCTTTTATATTTTTATTAATTGGTCTTGGCAAAACATTAAATTAAATTGATTTTCTTGTCAACTATTATTTTTATCAGCTTATTTATTTCTATGTTTTCATTATTGGTCTTGGCAAAACATTGAAAAATAAGAAATTGTTTTTATTTTGTTATTATGTGCTAAGATTTTTCTACCAAGATTTTAACAAATATATCAATTCGCATTTTTGATATTCGGATTTTTGGATCTAACTCTTTTGCATATTGCTTAAAGTTTTCCATAATTTTAAGAATATAAAATTGAATACAAATGAATACTGAAGTGCTAAGAAACAGTAAGCAAGAAATGAAAATTATATTTTATTTCAATTGCTTAAGGAACGTTATATTTCTAAACAGGAAAAATGCATGATTTCAAAATTTTATGAATGGATTAATGAGTACTCACTTTTACGCTGCATTAATTATGTAAAATGAGTGAAATTTTTTTCACATAATAAGCTAAAAATGAAATTACTAAAAATAATTAAAATGAAAACCCGATCTCTTTCTTTTATACACAATATTTGCTATTAAGCAATATGAAAGTATATGAAAATATTTGTAAAATGATGGTAAAAGATTATTTAATACTGAAAAGAATAAAAAAACGAGTTGTGGCAATGTAATAATTGTTTGCTTAGTTGACAGCATATGTTCCCTCAATGAAATTTTAAAAGAATTTTTTTCGTCCCTCATTCTTCCATTGCCACATTTCGACTCATCAATTTGCCAAAAAATTTTAATGCCGAATGATTTTTTTCTTTTTAGGTATAATTATTTATAAATTTAATGAATAATTAATTATTTATAACAGAATAATTTTGAAATTTTAAAGGAAGATTTAATAGGATACTTTTTTATAGATATTTTCATTCAAATTTAATGTTCTATCTGTACTGTATATCGAGTTTCAACATATCCGTATGGTTTTGTCATCATCATACTTCTGCTCGCATCACATCATCGCATAAGCTATCCATCATCATCTCGGATGTGTATATTATTTCGGAAGGCTATACTGTATCATCCGAGCAGATCATCATCATCTTTGACGTTATCATCATTAGGTACTATCACCATTTGGGATGTCCATCATCATTTCTATTGGCTGTACGTGTATCATCATATCACAAATGATCAAGTGGAAAAACTTTTGTATATTCCTTGTCCCCATAACTTCCACCAATTCTCAAAGTTTTTCAACATTAACTGCATAGGCGAGTGTATAAAGTGTATCTGTCTCCATGCATACGCATTTGTATACATGTGTGTGACTGCCCATGTATCGGCACAAACAGATAGTAAAAGGATCCGCTCTATGCGGAAATTGATTGTTCGAATGACAGAAATGCATAGAATATTTAAATTATGATTTTCATTGACTCATTTGATCGCAGTTCGAGCTCATTTTTTATCAGTCATTGCTCTCGATAGGTAGATTCTTTGCACTCCACACACTCAATCAATCAATCAATCAATCAATCACAGATCTTGAGGATGTTCTATCAAATCGCCTCAACCTCACATACCATCACAAAGATCCGTGTTTTCTCTTATTGCGCATCAGTTTATTTCAATTTTGATCAATTTTTCACTTTTAACATTTCTCAAACTGTTTAATTTTAATTTGAAAACAAATGACTACTGTTTTTTTTCCTTCTTCATCATTATCATTAAAAACAATCTTTAGTATCATTATTAATTATTACAGCCTTCTTTCTTTTGGTTCTCAAATTTTCATGTATAAATACAAACCATCCAATAGACATAAATTTTCTACCGTAGCCTTAAAAAAAAATGACTTTGAATAAATCAACTATAAATGTAAATTCTTTGCATGTTGATATCTGATAAATCAAATAAGTAAATGATAGTTATTGAAGAAAGAAAAGAATTCGTTTTTAAATTGGAAGAAGGGAAAGAAATAATTGTAATTCGGTCATTTTTAATTTTTTATGAATTTCAGTTCTCTTCTAAATTTTTTTATTTTTGCATCATTTGACCAATATCCGTTTAACGCAATATGACCAAATAAAATTACTGATCTTTCAAGCAGATGATGAAAATTTAAATGATATTTAGTCTCTATTAAAAGTTTATCTTAGGTAAAATTATTATTGCAGGTTGTTCTATAGATTAGTTTTTATCATTTAAACCAATGCATCATTTTAGACCGCTTAAATATATGCAAAGTGAACTAATAAAAAAGCGAATAGTATGAACAATCTTTATCACTTTTAATATTCAACTTTCAATTTTAGTTTCCGTTTTTTTTTTGACATTAAATTTTTATTTTTAGGAATTTGGCGACTGCAAGTAAAGTTCAAATCTTGCAAATGATTGAACGACTTATAAAGTAATGATTGTATTATTCTTATTTCGACTGTTATTATTCTGAAGTGAAAAAAAGAAAAAAACGATGTTTTGGAATATTTTGATCATTCTTTTCATGTTATTTTTGGAATCCGAACTTATCAATCATTCCTTATCATTATCATCATTATCATCATCATCATCATCTTTATTATTATTTTCCTCAACTTCTGCACCTCTTTCATTCATACGAACTTATTACACTGCAAAACCATTACATCATTTCATCCCCACTAATTCACTTAATTTGGTTAACACTGAACTAAAAAATTTGGGGCAATTCGAAAATGATCAAAATGGCCTTACTGTTTACGATATCGTCAAATTGCAGGAGGTATTACTGCTCTTTTATTTCATTTTTTTTTCTTCTCAAGTAGTTTAATAAATTTTCACTGCTTGTTAATAAATTAAGAAAAGAAAACAAGCATATGCTTTCGATTACATAAAGTAATTTATTATTGTTTATCACATAAACAACTTTATTCTAATAGACGTAGAACAAAATAAATCATTTATTTTGGACTTAATTCTAATCTATGATGAAAACTAAACGAATTTGTAATATTTAAATTTGAACTCATTAAAGATATTAGGTTGAACGAAATACTAATTGAACAGTTCCTGAGTGTTAATTTTTCATTATTCTGCTGAAAGTTAAAGTTTTAGTGCCTTTTACAAAGTATTAATAAATTAATTCAAGTATACAGCAATAGTATGTCTTGGAACGGAAATTCCGAACGTTTTCCTAGCGAAAAGAATTCTATTAAAACTAATTAAGCTAATTCATTTTGTTACCATCAATTAGTTGCTTAATTTGAGTTTATCTTCTATAAGTTTAAAAGAAAGCACGATGGAAAGTTGAGTGAAAAAACAAACTTTTTTTCCAGCAAATTCAAAGTATCCATTTGCATTTACATTCTTCGTCATCTGGTACTTCGTCATTTCATTGTCTTCAAATTGACAGTTTCCAAAAAAAGCAAATTAGTGTTAATGAAGTCTCTCTTCATTTTTATTTTAATTTTAACTGTTGCGACTTATTGTTGTTTTTCGTCTATTAAACTCCACTTTTTTATTTTTCAGTTTTTTCCTTGTTTATTGTTTTTTCCGAAATAATAGGCATAATAGCAGAAAGAATTCTTTTCTACTTTAATTAATCGTAATGATGCGATAATGGAGTCTATTAAAGGAAAATTCATCCTTCAAGAAATCATTTCGGAATTTTTAAATCATTCTTACAGCTCATCAAGATATTTAAAATTTGACAAAATTATCGGTGTAATTAATAAATTGAAGAAATATAAAACATAATAATTACATCTTTCAAGTGTAATGTATGTATTTGAATTTTAATTTCTTCTGCAAAAAAGATTTATTGATTAAAATCGGCCCATGTATGAGTTGAACATTGGAATTGATTGATTCAAATATGGCTTTTCTTGCAATATTTATTTATCCACTTGAAATCAAAAAAAAAGCAGCAATATTTAATAAATGATTTTTTAATGAAAATTTGCTAATTTCAGTGGTGGTAATTAGGTATTTTCCAAATTTTATGAAAGATTAGGTTTAGGAAATTGTTAGGTTGAAAATTTAAAAACTTAATGATTACTTCGGGATTTAATTTTATTTCGGCATTTAAGTACTACTAATTATGAAATTAGTAGTACTGATGAAACCTGTGCATCGTGATTTTTGGCTGAACAAAAATTGAAAATGATTTTTCTTAAGATTTATAATAGTTATTACTTTATCTTTTTAATCAATCGCAAGGGAACTAAATTGACAAATAAGTAAATAAGTCAATTAAGCGCGGAAAAAGTTCATGGAAAGCTCAAAGATTACTCAATCTTTTCTTGGTAAAATTCAATTATTATTTAGAAAAATACTAAATTATTAAATTCAATTTACTCACTTTTTTTGATATCTAATGACTAAACAAGAACTAATTTTTCGAATGATATAAGTATTTTGTAAAACTCGTAAACAGCATTTAAAGACACTATTAATAATAATAAATATATCATGGCAATTATCTGATCTTAACAGATAATTTGTCAAACATTTCTTATCAAATTATTTTTTTCAAATTTATGTATTATTCTGTTTCTTTCAGATTGAAAACAGGAGGAACCAGGAAACAAAACGATCAATGACACAATTACCGGATTATTATAATAAGGATAAAACCGAGAAATCGGATAGTGATCTGCAATTGACATCAAATATTGATAATCAGTTATGGCCAGCTCATAAAAATATTCCAGAAGCCATAAAAGAAGAAGGACAATGGTATTACGGTAATATTTTTCTTTACTTGTGTATTCATATCATTCCTACTAATTTATGTACCACCTGAAATACAAGCATTAATTAATAAACTTATTCTAACCACCTATTTAAATGTTTCTAGAAAATGATTAACCATTTTATATCTTCATTTCTTACGTAATCAACAATGTGCTGTATTATTACGATACCGGACATTATCCTTAGGTAATAGCATTCAAGTTAACATAAATTAATGCATATTGTAATAATAAATATATTAATTAACTTTATTAAGATAGGTCTAGCAAATCTAAATTCTAAAGCATTTAATTTACTGGACTTACTTGTAGACTTGCTCGCAAATTTAGTCTTGCTAAGCTAATACATTTAATTAAAATTGCATTCGCAATTCACGATATTTTAAAATTTAGCAATCAATTATGACAAAACTTAATTGATGCATTATTTCATCAGATCAACTGTTTATATAAATATTTCACATTCACATGTTAATTATGGTTTCAATTTCATCGCAGATCGTAATGATCTGGATTATAATACAGTGGATCAGAAAACTGAGTCAGCGTTTGCATCAGCTAATTTGAAACTTAATGAATTATCTAATGACTTGAATGATACAATCTTACATATTTCTCAGATCATCGATGATTCGACTTCACATTCTCTTACAGGTTAATTATAACATATTATTTAAATATTTGGTGCTCAAATCTAATAGTTTATTGAAATAATTTATTTTTAATAGCTCTTCAACACTTCGATGATGCATAGAACTTTACTTTACATATCTTATTCAATTTGCAACCAAATATTGTTGCTAAAATTTAAGCACCTTCATCACCTGTTTTACTTAATTATACTGTATCCATTACTTTGGTCAGATAGTTATTTCCTCTTAAATAGCTTCCTATCTTTAACAAGTAATTGGCGAATCTCGTATGCTTTCTATTATGCAAAATTCTCTCTTACGCATTACCTTTCAGAACCATATAGAATTTTAATACAGAAGCAAAAACAAGTTGGGCTAGAAATGTAAAACTCGTTTTCTACGTAAATATTCTGATATGTGCTACGTCGGTAGCACTACTATTTCATTTAAATAATCTTTTGATTTTTTTTTAAATTGTCGTAAGTTAACCATTTAGTACGGTTTATTTAAAAATTCACTCGCGCAATTTTATATTGAAAAATGAATTATGACTAGTAAAACCTAAAATGAATTAAAGCATAAGATAAATTTCAAAAAATACGTCAAATGTAAACGTCAACAAATATTCAGCACACCATGATGCGGAAGTTAATTATTTGCAGTGAAATTGGGATTTAGTATTGTTCTGTCAACATTCTTTCTTCTATTTGTTATCTTTATTTTTGCTATGCATCGAGAATGGTTGCGACGAAGTTCTCAATCAGAAAATGATACTAATCACAATTCATATGATTGTGATTTTTGCATTGATTGTGGTTTTGGTAGAAAAACAATGATAAACAAGATGATTGGTATTAGTATTGGAAGATTACAGAATCATTATAAAGATGAAGATGAGCGGTATCATGAACATATCCATGATGTGTAAGTGTTCGTTAAAGATTTTTATTATGAAAATTATTTGGAAATTAAATTTTACCTGTCCCTATAGATACATTATGTTTAATTTTATAAACTTATTAAGCTTAATTTCGTAACTGTATAAGATTTGATGTTGTAGCTATATCGGACTTACTGTGAAACAAATTTTTTTCCAACATTCCACAACTGTTAATTGATCGTTTGGTCATATCAGGCTTAATTTTTTCCGAAATGGTGTCAAAGTGTAGCATGAAATATTTTGATGAAGTCTAGGATATCATAAAGTTATTCGGAAAATTTTAAGAAAGTTCCTTTATGTTTACGTTTTTTCCCGTTGAAAACTGCACAAGGAATTTTAAAAATTTCAATACATCGGCAAGTTATTAGGATAACAGTTATGGCTCAATTACAATAGTCATGACATCTTTAAAGATGAAAGAGAAAGTGAAATATTACTTCGTCAAAATATCTCGATAATGATATTTTATGTGGGCGATCTTATCCCTCTTTCAAAAACGAAAAATTTCGAGAGAAAAAAATCGTGCTCTTATCACTTAGGTGCTTCAATAATCTCTTTTCTTTTTTAAGAGAAAATTTATGGTTGCTCGAGAGATCTCGGTTAGTGGTATTCCACGAAATGAAACTTGGTTCTGGCACATTTTGCAATATCTACAAAGGTTGCAACTTTGACATATTCCGTTATTTCGGTAGTACTTTAACCAACCAGAAATACATTTATCAGTAGTGATAATAATTTGAAATAAAGCATTTCATCAAGAATTACGAATAATTTGTATTTGCCACTTTGTTTTGGATAGCTCTCAAACAATTTTATTGTGTAACAATTGCAATTTTTTTCATTCTTTCTTTTAATAAAAATTTTTTTCTTTCAAACTTTTATAGGTGCCCTTGAAGGATTAGCGCCAATTTGCAAAGTAAATCCATCATTGGTAAATCCTTCTTGTACATTTAGAGATTGCATGTGTGCTGTGAAAATGCTTTCATCTGTTGCAGATGATAACGCGCATGCTGATTTTATTCAGGTTTCAGTATTTTAATAAAATTTAAAACAACCTATTATGAGTAGTTGAAAAAGTAATTTTCAACGGAAAAAGTTAAATTACAATTCTATTTATCAATAATAAAACTCAGTTGTGGTTTCGTCCATTGAAAAAGGTAAAAGTTCCGGAAAAAATATTGAAAAATTTTTTTATTAAATCACCAAATTTAATTAATTTAATAATTGATTTAATTATTTCAACCAATCCTTATGACAATTTCAAAAGTTTTCTTTTCTTTTTTTTCATCATCATTTGCTCAGTGATTTTTGCAGGATGATTAGTTTTGTATCTTTTGTGACGTTTAAAAAGTATGAATGATAGAAGTGCCTGAAACTAAAATTTAATCTATGCGTCACTCTAAATTATTACATTTACTTGATTTTTGAAATTTTCATTTTTATGATAAACATGATTAAAGCGTTATTTCATTTCCTATTATCATAATACTATCACAATTTGAGTAGGTAATGGAACAACGAGTAAGAATGGAATAGGACTTAAATTAATTTAAATTAAACTAATTACAGGAAATAAAATTTATGAAATCGCTCAAGTATCATCCATATTTAATAAGTATGCTCGGTGTGAGCATCGATGATAATGATAACATTATGCTTCTTGTCGAATATTGTGATTTGGGTGATCTTTTGCATTTGGTACGAAACAAAAAAGAAGAAATTATTATGGTTTATTTTTATTACCTGTCATTTTTCGAAATTTCACTCGAAAAAGATATTAATTCGAAAAGTTTTTGAAAATTTTATAATTTTTAATGTTTTTAATAATAATAAACCAAAATTACATTGGAAATTTAGAGAAAAGATGAAAAATAGAAAATTTTTTTTAATCAGAATCAGATAAATGAACATTCAAAATTACGAATCAAGGATTTGGTATCATTTGCATGGCAAATCAGTAATGGATTAGTAAGTTTATGTTTGTATATGAAAATCCTTTTAATAAATCAATGATATTACTTTACATGCTTTCCTTCTCTTTCTTTATTTATTTTGTATATTGGTATCTCTTCTAAATTCTTACTTTCCAGTTATGTCCCGAAAGATAAGTATATAATGAATTTAGGTGTATTAATAACACGTAGAAATTATTTATTCATAATCAAAATAAAATTTAATCCTGATTTGATTTTCATATTATAGGAATATTTGAGCAGTATAGGATGCGTGCATCGTGACGTAGCCGCTCGCAATATACTTGTCAACGCTGCAAATATTTGCAAGGTCGCAGTTTTTTTTTTACTTCACATGTGTCAATCATATAATTGGGAACGTCTGATTATCATTTTAATATAATATAGTAAAAAAAAAAAAACTATTGCTGTTATTTAGATAATATAATTAGTGTAAAATGAATTGTAGGAATGTGCGAAATACCAATAACTTGAATTGAATTGCTTAAACGTAATAATTAGGCCCCCTCCCCTCCCTAATAGTTCAATTCAATTTTTTGTTTTATTCCGATTTTATTTTGATAATTTGTTTGATTTCAATGTATTAAATTTTAAAAATAAACGTTATGATTAGTAATTGCAATGATAGCTCAACCATTATTTTGTTCAATTAAATTAGTTGTTGTAGAAGTTTAATAAGTTCTCAGAAGTATGCATATGTAAATTTCTATTTATATTTTCGTTTTATTATGTTTATTTATCTACCAATTTACTTAATTTTATTTATTTCTGTTACTTAAAGTACAATATACTATTAGTATAATCTACCGAATTTTCTTAAGTTTTATTATTACGCATCTCGTTGTGACAGAACTTTACAAACTGCAAGGTATATATTTTGTAATTCTAATGTACAAGCAAAATATGGTATAAATTCCGAAATTTTAAAATCCGTTGTAACTTTGAAAAATGACAAAAACATTTGTCATGTTCGTTTTTCTTTATCGTCAATGTTAATTTTTACGTTTTTATAATTTTATTTTCATTAGTTCCTTATACTTCATTATTATTTTATTTGACTTAAATTCACAAGCTTCATACATATTAGTGAATATTTTTGCGATGATTGATAACCGTAGTCGTCAAAATAAATGACAAAGGTCAAACTTCAGAACATATACTGAAACACATTAGAACAAAGAAACAAAAATTATCGCTAAGTAATTTATTTTTTCTTCAAACTCATGAATTTTTTAACTGAATAAAATCAAACGAATTTTTTATGTTTTTTTTTTTGTAGATAGCTGATTTTGGTTTATGTCGTTCATCTGATTCGCTTATTTACACAGATCGCGGTAGAAAATTACCACTAAAATGGATGGCACCAGAATCATTACGATCGCATGAATATTCAATAAAAACTGATGTGTATGTAAATGTTCTTAATTTTTTTGAAAATCAAATTATTGTTGTTGGAAATTTTTGTAAAATTAAGTGTTTATAGCAACAGTTTTTCATTACTTTTTTCATTGTTAAACTGATATTCCAATTTAAAATTGGACGAGGAAATATGGCTTGAAAAAAGCGCAAAATGTAATATGGGCAGGTTAAAATGAATTGTCTATTCGCCAAATCTGGTATTTTTAGTAAAAAACTAAAATATTTTAGTAAAATACTAAAAAAATTTTAGTAAAATATAAATATATATAATATATAATATAAAATACTAAAATTTTTAGTAAAAAAGATTAGAAATTGCTCGAGCTTTTTTATGATTCGGTCAAACTATTTCTTCTAGCCATTAACTTTAAAGAATACTTTGATAAAACTATTCATTCCAATTTCAGATGGTCCTATGGTGTACTACTTTATGAGATATTTTCGTTTGGTGAAGTACCTTATGCACTCTTGCAAGCAACCGAAATTTTAGATTTTTTGAATTCTGGCGCTCGTCTTAACCAACCTCAATATTGTCCAATTAATGTGTTCGTTTTCTTTCCTTTCCTTTCCTTTTTATAATTTTATTGCATTTTTTCCTGTTTGAAGAATGGGGAAAACATCCGCTGAAATACGCTTTTAGAAAGTAATTTATTAAATTTGCCAAGATTGGATTTTTTTGAAATTTGTAAATCTTAAGAATTGCTAATTTTCATTAAATGCATCTATGACAGGAATCGATTAAACTATAAAAAGTTTACGAGACAATATTTGCTATTAACTAATTCGATTTCGAAAAATTTGAACAATTTCTGCCTCAAAAATTTTATCATTTGCTATTTTTCTTGCACTTTCTGTCGAATACTTCAGTGATAAACTAAAATGGACTATTTTGCAAAAGCATTCCATAGTTTTGCTCTATTTTGTCAACCTTAACAATTTTTGTTCTCTCGTTAATTACAACAATATTTTTTATTATTCTATCAACGAATATTCTAGTAGCATGCGAGTAGTATAGAAAATTCACTGCTTTTATATTAGAAGATTAAAATCTAAGTGGAAGGGCGAAGTATCATCTCTGTCATTTATTCCTGTCACCATTATGTTAATTAATTTTAACTAGACTAAGATTAAACTAATTCAATCAAAAATAAATAAATAATAATGGTTATTTTTTCAATGCCATTGTCGAAAATGCATTTGTCGCAAATCTTTTCTTTTCATTATTATATTAATTAAACCACTAAAATATTGAACAATTTTTAGATATATGCTGATGATTCAGTGTTGGCAAGGTGAACCATCTCTACGGCCTACTTTCACAGAAATTTGCGCTATTGTACGAGTTATTCTGGAAGATAACTTCGGACATTATGGATGTATGAATGCGATTAATCCCACTGATTGATTGGACGAATGAACATATTTGACCCACTTATGTTATAACTTTTTAAAATTAGATAAAAGTTTCATACTAAACCAAAAGTGTTACATTTTTCTATCTCATATATTAAAAATTGAGCGCAAATCATTTTTCTACTCTGAATTATAAGGATTGATGCCATTTCTCGCATCTTGTAAGAAATTCGTTAAATGTATTTCTTGAATCGTAATAATATTAATAATACTAATGGCAATAATAATATAATAATAATAACAATAATTAATAATAATTAATAATAATAATAATAATAATAATAATAATAATAATAA
>JARVGP010000678.1:0-32930 GCA_029876185.1 Mansonella ozzardi | reverse complement strand
TTTTTTTTTTTTATTTTTTTTTTTTTTTTTTTTTAAAAAAAAAAAAAAAAAAAAACAAAACGACGTTATAATTTCACACACTTAAAATTCTATTGTTTAAGAGGAAGTAATTTATTTATTGCATATTAAATTTGATCACAAACCTCTTGTGCTATTTTTTTCTCGACAATATTATATAAACCATCTTTTATACATTCACTTTTTCATTTTTTTTCTCTTTTTTTAATTAATTTAAATTTAAATATTAGAAAATATTCTTAATAAAAAATTATTAGTTAGTTTATTGTATAAACCATTTAAATACTTTTAGCAAATAATTTCACTTTTTTTTTAACTTATCAGCATTTCTTTCCTTCCCTTTTCTCACTCATAATTTATTATCTTTAATCTTTATACTAAATTCTGCATAGTTAAGAACGATTGAATGTTCAACCAATGTTGACTCTTCCTTTTCATTCATTGAACAATTTCCACTTATCAATTGATTGATTAGCATTAATTGGTTAACAAAAAAAAAAAGTTTTATTTCTTCTTTATCTCCCTAATATTATCATTTTATTTAACAAAATAAAAATAATGCAAAATGAATGACAAATACAATTTTATCACTAATTAAACATATTTTCAATGTTTTAATCTTTTCAATAATTTATTAGTTTCCAATTGGTTTGCAACGCTCATTCATAATTATGTCATATGATTCCATTCCTTTATGCTAATTTAAATTACAATTAATCATATTATATGAGTTCAATGATCACAAACGAAGTTTTAATAAATAATTCGTAAGCAATTTATGAAAATTTCTTTTTATGATTCATAAACAATTTTACAATTTCCATCAAAATCATATTGATCATTTTTATGATCATCATAATAATCAATCAATGAATTGTTGTAAACAATTTATGAAAATTTCTTTTTATGAATTATTTCTCTCTTTCTTCTATGATTTCTATGCTGTATTGTTATTTTAAAGTTTTATTTGAAGCAAACAACACATGATAATAACAACTAAAGCTATTGGAAAAAAATTGCAAGAGAAATAATTTATTCTAATGCATTTTCATTTCAGTAAATATGCTTTAAATTGAAATCTTTTGCAAATCATCATTTAGCCGAAAAAGAATTCATTTTTTTAATTGAAAATTTAATATTTAGACATTTTCATTAAAATTGATTCTAGGGTGATTTAATAATATATGTATTATCACGGTAAGAAATTGATTTAGCGAACAAATTGCTTCTGATGAAATGATTTGTAAAACAGGTATTAATTTCAATATGCTTAAAATTAATTTTTAAATTTATTGTACTAATAAATAAAAATTTTCCACTATCTCACTATTACTTCAACTACCAATTGACTAATTAAATGAAAAGAATGATGATTGGCAAACTGTTTGCAAATGTGTTAAGAATTGTTGCCTAAATTAAAATAACGATGATGATGACTGAGGAAACAATTTTTAATAAGCTTATCAGTTACTTGAATTATTCAGTTTCAGTTTTTTTAGTAAGCCCAATCGGATTTCTGTAAATTAATTCAAATTTTAGCAAATGCAATAAAATTGTCTTCAGTGGTTTCTATTGGTTATAACTGTAAAAAAAATAATTTTTTCAGGCAAAGAATTTTATATAATTGCTATAGAAATGAAGCAGGAAAATTGTTCACGTAAGGTACGAGAATTCTTTCGAAACTAAAATTATAATCTTTTTTTTTCTTTTTTTGATTGATTAAATTGAATTTTCGAAATTATTTGAAATGATTTGAATTGTCCCAGGCAAAATGACGGTTAATTAGGGGTGATATTTTTCAAATTATTAAAAGAAATGAATTGAGATTTTAATTTTCATATACTGTTTGCTTCATTTTACTTTTCAAAGAACTTTTATATCAGTGTACTGGAACCGACTGGATCAAAATGGATTGAATTGAACATGAAATGAATTGATGTCGAAAGTGAAGTTTCCATAATTTGTTTTGTTTTATTCCAATTAGATTAGTTTTTTTATTTCGCTAACAATTAAATTAATCAATTTATTGATGCAATAATGCTTAAATTTGAAATTTAATTGAACTTTATCATAAGATTTGATAAAATAAAAATTGATAAAATCTGTGTGAAAGTTCATTTTAAATTTCAGCTTCAAAATTAATTGTATCTGGAAATCATTTTTTTTTCATGCCTTAATAATTTTTCTAAAACTGAGTTTATTTTTTTCTATGTATTTTCAATTAATTCCTTTTTTCGCAAATTGAAATTTCGCAACCATTTTAAAACTAACTGTAGTAAAAAACATTGTAAAAGAATTTTCACCAAAAATTAATAAAATAAAATTTTACAAAAAGTCAATTTTTTAATGCCGAAATTTAAATGCTCAAACAAATTCACTGCACAAACAAAATGCTTTAATCGATTACTTGCTAGAAGCTTAAGAAATATCAAAATTTATTTAAAGAGATTTGTAGATATGTTTTAATTCAATTTTTATCGTAACTAAATTTAATTTTCATTTCTGCAAAAATTTTTTGGCGTTTGTAATTCACACTGCGTACTTCATCTCAGCAGTTTGCATTATAAATGCATGTTGACAGAATGCTTTTATATGTTTTAATGCAGAATTTTTTTTTGTACTAAAATTAATTAAAAAAAGTTAGCAACTGTAAAATTAAGTTATATATTTGAAAACATGAAAAAAAAATAGTTCAAAAATTTCGAAAAATTTTTTTAGTCACGCAGAATTGGAAGTACACTGTCGTTGACATCATTTCTGGTATCGCTACAACCTATTTCTTACAACTGCTAACTTTTTTTTTGCTTTTTTCACGATTGATTTACTTTATAAAATACTTCGTAATCTGAAAAACTTATAAAAAAAAGCGTTTTCGGCAGAAAATTTTAATTTGGTTAAATAAAAAGTTTTTATATAATTATTCATTTACCTGTCATATCAAAGTGTTTTTTCGGCAAGATCAAAGCGTTTTCGAATGACAAATAATTGAGTGAAAAAATTATTTTACTTTCACAATATATCATGGTTGTTTTATACATTGAGTATATTTTATCAGATGCTATGTACATATCTAATTAAATTTTGCTTGGCATAGACTTTTTTCAATAGCAATTAACTGTTTACTTAGTAATCGTATTTATTAATTACTTAAAAGGAATTTTATTTGCACATTTCATGTCTATATTCGAACATTTGAGAACTGTGAAAACTGCACAATAATAGCACATTTTCATAAATTCATTTCAAAATTATTTTCGAAAATTGAAATTGGCAATTATCAATTTTCCTCTATTAATTATTCATTGTTTATCTTCTCAATTATCGATCTATTTTTTTCTTGTTTCTATTGCTTGTCGTATATTCATTTGTTCGATTCAATTTTCTAATATTCGGGAAAAAAATATGATAAATATTTTTCATTACTTTACCTTTTTATATGCTTTCAACATCAACACCTTTTCTATCAGAATTCACAGTTACAAATTTCCCCAATTTCAATTAAACTTTTAAATTGAACTCTAAATCTGAAGAAATAAATACGCTCTCGTTGGTATCCGAAAAATGTTATTGTTAAACAATTTTGTTACGATAATCCGGGCAATGGTAAAGGAATATTATATTTATGGTATTACTTGTTGAATCGTTCATTCTTCAAATAAAACTATCAGTAACTCATCAGGTATAACTATCGATTAATGATTTGCTGAAGAATTTTTTTTTTTGTTCAACCGAACGAATGTAATAGAAGATTTTGGTGATGCCAGGTGTTGGGATACTTGGTTATCCACTAATTTTTTGGTACGCCATACTCTTAGAAATTGGCGAATTTGAAATTTCTGGTTGTGGTACTATGATTTTAGGTGATTCGATAAGAACTCATAGAAGTAAATTAGCTTTAATTATTGTTTTCCTTTTTTTTTGAGATACATACATTTAGTTAATAATGAATGAATATATGTTTTTCATTCTGTAAAATTTTTTAAAATTCAAAGAAATCAATTCTGGAAATTCTGATTAAAAATTGTATTTTAAATTTTATCACTCTTTTCATTTTTACGTGAACTTCTTTTTTACTGTTTTTGTTAATAAGAAAAAAGGAAAAGGTATTTTGAAGTAAACTTTTATGCATACTTCATTTTTGTTTCGTTTCATTATCAAATTTTGAAAAATGTTATAAATAATTGATAAAAAGTTGTAAAATTAGGAATAAATAAAGAATGGCAATAGAATGTTAATTTTTCTTTTTTTTTAATGAAATACATACATGCATGACTTGCTTCTTAAATTACATTTAAAATGAAAATGAACTTTTCGTCAAAATTTTTTTTCTCCCTCTCTTTCTCGTCCTTTCTCTCTCGTTTATTTTTTCTTTTTTTTGCACCTTTGGAGGATTGAAATACTATTTGCGAAATTTACAAACTTAAGATGAAATTATTTGTAAAAAAAAAAAGAAAATTGAATTACTATGCGAAATAATTTGTTGGAAAATTTTATTAGGCAGCACATTTAAATATAACAGCACCAAATGATACACTAAGTTTAATTATGCTCAATCAATTATCACATTCACTCTGATTAGAATGCATGGAACATTATAACATGTTTCAAATGAGAGATTTGGATAAATATTTAAATTTAATAAAAAAGGGCAATATGTATAAATTCTATAGGACCGATTACACGTTCAAGTTTAACCGCGTCAAGTCTAGGCATACTAATTATATCAAGTCTAGATATTACTCATATAGCCGAAATATTGGGTACTTAATAAGAACATAGTGTGATCGATTAATGAATGATTTTTTCCAATTTCATGGAGGAGTAAATTGCATTTGATTCATTTGATCTTTGAAAAAATGGACAGCTTCATAAGCTGAGACATATTCAATTTTATGAATTTTTTTGTTTGTCAAGTTTTTTATTTAGGTTGATTAAGCCTCAGGAACTATTTTATCTTCAATGCGTTCAACAATAAGTCCTGAAACTGGACAGGGAGATAAGAAATTAAAATCATACGAACGCACTGGAGGAGAAATAACGACGAAATTATTGATATATGATCTTCTCAGTAATATTTGCATCGCAATATAAACTCCAAAACAGAAGTCAATTATCCAGTAATCTGATGCTTCTGGCTTTTGCACTTCTAGCCAATCAAGAATAGCTTTCAGCATTTAGTAATTCTTCATATCAATGTTTCGAAAGTACCAGAATTATTTCTCTGCTTCTACAAAATTAAATCTTAAAACAGAGAAAATTAATAATTAAATAATTTATAAAAAAGATTATAAATTACTTTGTCATTCATAATTTCACCATAAATTAATTTTTGTTGCTTAAGGGGATGTAAAATCAATGCAGCAAGAGCGTTTATTTGCTGAAAATATCTTACTTTAATCTTACTGCCTGGTCATTAAAAATTTTAAATAAGTTATTTTAAAATTTAAACATGCATATTAGTGCTTATAACATTTGAACTAAAAAGCAGCTCAACATATTTTACATGAACTTATTACAAATAGCAAAGAAAATATTTCCAACAAGTAAACATGACCAGACATGCTATTGTGGGAATGTTAGAAATAGCTTCGAAGGAATTATTTTCTTCGACTAAATTACCAATTCTATTTCAAACAAAATTTAAAAGCTCTAATTTTGTTTGAATTATTTAATAATCTTAAATAGATCAAATTAATGCAGACAGAGCAGGATAATATATTCAATAAAGAGAGAACAAATTTTGTCCAGGAATGAAATAGAATTAACTATTTCAATTGAAATAAAAGTGATGAAAGATAATAGAATTTAAAAAATTTAAAAATTTTTGTACTTTAAAGAAATTATCCTCATAAAGCTTAGTATGGCACAGTTTCCGTTCATCATAAAACTTAAACTTCAAAAATTTTTACTTTCAGTTATTAGAAAAAATACCACTGGATCCTATAAACAGATATGTACAACTTTGTACATAGATGTAGAAGTGAAAAAGTAACATGTGAATTTCAATTCACAATTTTTCATTTATGCAAAATTCTGAAAACAAAACTTTTCTGTCTAAAATTGCCACTCATATATACTGCATGTATATATATTTCAACTATATATATCACACGGGGGTGTACATGTAAAAAACAGTTGAACATAAAAAATATTACTCGTAATACTTTATTTCATATCATTTTTAACTTATATTAAGAAGCATAAAAAAAATTTCTTAAAAAGTAAAATATCAACAAGAAATTTTTTGAAAGGTAAAAATTTGAACGTACAGTGTTCATTTCTTATAGCATTTCTGATAAGGAGTATGAGTTATTTCTAAAATTTCTTGTTTATCATATATCAAGTAATGTTATATGAACAATTAAGTGTAAAATTTTAATCTTGTTTCATAATACTTAAATCTTTCTCCTTATTACCGATATCCAATACTTCATTTTCAAGTACAAATATTTACCTTACTATCGATACTTAATACTTTATTTCCAAGTAAAAATGTGCATTTGTAAGTTGAAGAATAATGTTATATGTGAAATTTTCATTTTTATCTATAACGGCACATTTAACAGACAGCCATATTCCAAGCATGATACTTAATCACAAAATTAACGTCAGAATAAATTAAATGTAGCACAAATTGGATGATAAAATAATGCAACGTCATCACATCCTAATTCTTTTTTTTTTTTTCCATTTGTATGATATTATTGAAATAGAATAATTAAACATTTCCATGTTAGGCTTTTATCCTATCTTTCTTCAATTAAGCATTATTCAAAAACAATGTAGGATGAATTCTCATTTAATTCAAATATTTAATTTATATTTTAAATGCAGCAATGATATATTTTATATTATATAAAATATATTTTAATTTATAAGTAATGAAAAAAATTGTTGAGTGAAACTTTTTTCCTTTTAATATTACTAAAAATCATTTTTCCTCTCCAAATCTTTTTTCCTTTAGGACTAATTTCATAAATAATTAAAAAATTCTTTAAAACTACAATGATTATGTTGTCTTGCTTTATTTTGTTTATTAGGTTTTGGCCCTCAGGTAGGAAAAAATTAGTGCTTTTTATTACTTAGTTTCTCATACTTTGTTTTCCGGTATGCCTTGTTTATTTTTTTTGTAGTCATATTTTTTGTTTTTTGAATTTCATTTTGATTTTTTTATGTCTTTTGAATTTGGATTTTTTTTAAGAATGTATTTTTCGGTAAAGTTGCCTGTTTATTTTTTACATGTGCGATTGCCCAAGATGCACATTGAGGCCCTCATGGCTAGGAAGTGCTAAGCTCTATTGTATTAGTAAATCTTTGAATTATTTAGTATAGAGTTATTGTTTATGTTTTTTTTGGTTAGAATGATTTACTGTTTATTTATTTGTATGGCACAGAGTGGCTTAAGTCTTTAGTACAATTAAATTAATTATGCAATCAAACTGATTGTATTAAAAGAATAGTCTTTATCAGAATCTTAATGTAATTTTCTAACGGTCAATTTTAACATTATGTTCTGTGTTACAGATATCTGCTAAAAGCATATTGTTAATTAAATAAATTAATCATGTTTCAATAGGAATGCAAAACTGTCTCATATTATCCATTTCGAATATTTGTTTTATTCTTTTCAATGGAATTTCTTGCATTTTTTTAAAAATATTCTTTTAGCGAGCTTTTTTTGATCATTTTTGATATAATTTGAAATTGAAACCTTCGAAAAATTATAATATAAATGCGAAATTAATCTTATAACAGTGACAACAACAGTGCATTATTCATATCAAATATCAGTATGAAATTCCTGTTGCAATAGCAATTTTATATTAGCCCTTTGATCATACTTTTTCTTTTTGAAAAAGATTTATTTCGATTAATTTTTTTCATTAAAAAAGATTAATTTGATTAAAAAAGATTAATTCGATTAAAAAAGATTAATTTTTTTTTCCTCAATAACGAATTATTCATACAATTTGAAAATTTTATCATTACATCTTTTGCAAAATAGTTCATTTTGAATCAATCGTCTCAGTCATAATATTTTCAGTAAAATAATTCTGAAATAATTCAGTGTGAAAATAAAATCATCTCTCAAGATACAGAATTATATGCAAGTCATTTCCGTTTTCCTCTATTTGAAGCACTAAAAATACTTTTTAATAAAAATGAATTATGTTTTTGTAGCAAATTTAAAATTGAATTAATTTGAAAAATTTACAAACGAACGCAAAGTTACATTATAATAACAATGCCATATATTGTTCATTTCGAATGTCAATTTATTTCGAATTTCGTATTTCATTCGTTTCGTTTTAATTTATTTGTTAAATTTTGATTTTTTTTTTTTTTTTTTAACAGATATTTCAGAAATAATACTTAATTCTCTCATTAATATTCAATGTGGTATAATTTTAAATTGAATGACGTGAAATATTTGGATGCAAATATTATGCTAACTTATGATACGTCACTTCGGTCAATTATGATACGTCATTTTGAATTTATTTCTTTTTTTTATTTTTTTTGAATTCTGTTGAGCTTTTTCCCGCCTTCACATTATATAATACTTCACTGTAATGAACAATATTTTTAGTGCTGCTATATGATATAAACTTGTCACAAAAAGGCAAAGTTCCCCCCTTAGGATTTGATTTGCTCTAATCATTGTTCGCTTCAAAATTTAATGAGAAAAATTAATTGGTTTGAACTGTTAGTATTTCTTTCGGTTACGGCAAACTTAACATTTCATTCAAAAAGCCCCATCCTAAAGAATTATTCTTTTAAAATGTCAGTGCAAATACTAGGCACTCCTTCGATCTTTTTCCCACCAATTCTATTTTTAAATAGTGAAATTTCGATCTTTGTAACTTTTCAAATGTTAGTAAAACTTTGTAAGGGAAAAGAATTCCGGAAATGGATTTTCTAGAAGCAAAATTTTTTTAAAAATTAGTTTCTAAATTTCTTAAAAGATTTCTTAATTCATTAATATGGTTAATTAAATACATTTCATTTGACTTTGCGCTGATTTCGCAGCAGCAATAAAATGAATTGAAATACATTTTTGCATTGAAAATTAAAGCTAAACAGAAAATTTTCACTGATTTCAAAGCTATTAATGGTATTCGACATACGAAAAAAATATGAAAATCGTTTCATTTTTGAATTCACAAGAATTTTTTTTTTAAAATTTAAAATAAATGATAAGAGATTTCAGCTATAAATTATTTCCAATGCTCTTACCTTGGATGCTATTTTTCACTATCGCATTGGTAGGTAATTATGTTGTCAGTGCGGATATTAACCTGTATAGTCAATGCTCTCATTTTTTGGCTCAAATTTTTATCTGCAAAAGGACAATCAGTGAAGCTACCAGACCTCTGTTAGTTTGTTTTATTAAATTGAAAACTTGGTCATAACTCTTAATTTTTTTAGTTCTTCGGTGTAAACAATATTACAATTAATAATGACAAATGTTGCTCTTAATTATCAATTGTATTAAGTAATTTTAATAATAAAGTTTAAACAATCGCATGAAAACGAGATTTAACTTAAAATTTTCATTTCATTCGATTTTTTTGGCAAATACTAATTCGTTTTTATTTTTTAATAAGAAATTTGATTTTAAATGATATCGAGAAGGTTTATCTTTTACAAGATATTAATTATACATTGCAGTCTTGATCATGAAACAAATCAAAGAAAACAAAATGATTACAAAAAACCAGTGTTGAGTAAGTTTAATTTTCAAAAATTTATTTTTTTATGATTTCAAAAGAAGAAACTCTAGAATTATTAATATCACTGTTACTTAGTCTAAGCCCTTCGACAATGCAAGAACGGAAAAAAAAGAAACAAATTAATTGCTATGATATTAACAAATATGTCGTTTGAGGATTTATCAGAGCTAGAAGAATGTTTTCAGATATACTAATCAATTTTATTACTTTGATTATATTGTTTGAAACTTATTAAAATTTCTATTTCAAAAATTGCAAATTTAGTTTTACCAAATCCTTGGGTTTCCTTACTTACACAAGTGTTTCGAGTGAAATGGAAAAACCAGAAGGATTATTAATGCAAGAATGGCAAAAAGAGAAGAAACGAAAGATGAGAATAATCAAAGTATTGTTTTCTTTTCGGTTACATATAATCATTTGATTTAATCGATAATGGATAGGTGGGAAAAATCAATAATTTATTGTACCAATATCCCTATAAAATATAAATTTTGTTTTCATTAAAATTTTTAACGGAAATTTTTCAAAATTCTTTTTTAATATGAAAAAATTTGCGAGTTGTCGATGAAAAGCAAAAAAATTATTTCTGAACAAAATTACTCAATTAATTCGTTCTTATTTTTCAATTACTCAAGCACCATTATTTTTCCTTTGCATATCCATACATACATTCGTTATTATCACAATTCTTTCATTAATTTATGTTTATTGTTTCGAAGTGAATTTTTAATTTGTTAATTTAACAATCGATTCGTTGCAAATTTTGGAAATAAATATACATTTGGGGTGTATGTAATGTTTGTCACATTTTTGAAGCTAAACAATTTAACAACTCACGTCATATCATTTATCATTTAAATGAACTTTTGCGCAGAATTAATATTATTCTGACTCAAAATTGACATTATTTTGACATTTTTTCGAAACAATTTTTAATGCAAATACTTCTTTCAGATTATTAGTTACATTATTTTAAAAAATATATCGGTTACGGTAGCAAATATTCTGCAGTACTAAAGGTTATTTATTTAGCTTACGATAGCTTTTGTTTCTGCAACATAAAAAAGAATTACCAATGCGTTTTGCAGTACATAACTTTTGATAAGAAATGCTTCAATAAAATTAAAAAAAAAATTAAATATATGTGGGAAAAAAATATATGCAGTATCAAAGTAAATAAAATATACGGTAGCAAGTATAAGACATAAAAATGGTAATATTCTGATAGTAGCAAGTTCGCAGTATTATGGTGTTGGATTTATACTAATTATATTTAATACAAATCAGTATCCTTTACTATTTCGTCACGTTGTCACATTATTTTCTATCACTAATTCATTTCATGTAGTCAATAATGTAATATGATGATGCTTCAAACTCTTCAAATTTCGCATTGTTAATTTTTTTTTTTTGCTCACTTTGATGCTACTCAAAAATATTAACATGCTAATTAATATCTGTTTTCATCAGTAAACTAAAAAAGATAATAATTGAGAGTTATTAAACCACTAAGAGTTGCTAAATCTTTGAGAATTAAAAGAGAGTTAATAAACCATTCGCTAGTAATATAAATAAATTTATAAAATAAATAAAATCACTTTGCAGCGTAATAAAGTTAAAGATTTATTTCAGATTGATTCTATTCAATTCATTTAAACATTCATTCACAACTGCATATCATGGGAAATTTGACATTCTTAATTCAATTACTCAGGAAAATTTCTTAGCACAAAATATTGATGCAACATTTAGATACTAAAATTTGATTAGTCTCATTTTAATAATTGCTGTAAATTTTTCCGGATTTTAACCGTTTTATAGTAATATTGAATCAATGAATTAAAAAAAAACTAAGAAATACGTTGGTCGGATTATCATTTTCGTATATCATTCAAATTAGCCGAATAATGTTAGGAATTGTCTGAATAAGCTCACTTCATAATAGAATCAAAAAAAAAAAAAAATACGAAGAAATAGGCGAAAGAATGTCTGCGAATTTTTTTTTCCGGAATCACTGTGAATATACGTACTTTGTAATAAATGTGTCATTATTGCTATTTGCAATATTGGTAATCATGAAAATAATGTGTAAAAATATTTTGATTACAAATTTCACATGCAAACATTTTGCCAAGAGGTGAAAAAAAATTTCGTAATTAATTTGAATAGATCTTAAAAAATGATTTCAGCTTAATTTATACAAATTATATCGTGATTTTTTTTTTTTAAACTATGCTTAGAATGTTATAATATTACGGTGAAAGGCACTTTACAGCATGCAATTAATGTTCTGACTTAATAGGTATTGTTTGTTTCAGTTAACCTTCAGTTTGTTTTCTACACAATATCAGATTATGTTTTTTTCAGAACTATGATAAAATCAAAGCATAAAACTTCATTTTATAAAAAAAAGCTAAAGTTGCAATAAGTAAAGCATTGATGAAATAATTAATGAAAGCAATGACATTTGTCTTTTTTTCGGATGCACTTGAATTTCAATGCATTTTGAATGCTAAGCTCTGTGTATCATGAAAAAGTATGTAATTGGAATATATTTGAAAAAACGACTGTTCTTTTTTTTTCGGACAAATTTCATCAAATCTAATCATTTAGTTAGCAATAAAATAAATAAAAGATAACACGGAATATAATACAAAATTTTATCGAATTTAATTACAATAATTTTGCTACAATATATTTATGGAATGTATTCATGAATTTTCATCGATAATCAATTTATTTTTCTTAAATTACAATAAATTTCCAATTGCGATATATTTTCTATAGCATCAGCGATAGCAATGCTTGATTTTTAGAATTTAAATTAGCAAATAAAAAATTATTCGCAAACATTAAATTTCAAACATTGCCGCAAATGTTGTTAGGAAAACTTTGGGATTTTTTTTCTGAAGAAAAGAAAAAAATCAAGACATCCACCAAAAAAGTAGCTTATCTTTTTACAAATTATAGATCATCTGTAGGTATAAATTTGAATAGTATGAATCAGATAATTTAATATAATTGTAAGCACAAAACAGATCCCAGTTAACTGTTCAAATAAATGATTTTTTTTTTTTTTTTTTGAATAATTTTATTTTTATCTGAATTAATTTTGTATTGGAACTTTTTCCTCATATAATTTCTTTTACATGTAGATAATTTGAACTGTTTGTTTGTATTTGTTTAGTCGTTTATCTTTCTGATATCAATTACGGTTTCTTTCATGCATGATTAATTTATGTCCAATAATTTAAAAATTTTTCATGATTAATCATCTTTTTTTTTTTGCTACTCCTGAACACTTTTCTCTCATATAGAATAAACAATATTATGTGTTTTGGAAAATGAAATTTTAATTCAAGCTTTTCCTGTAAAAATATTGCAAAACTTTATGTGAATAATATATTAATTAAAACTAGAACGATTTTTTTCTTTTTTTTAAACAACAAAATCATCAATACAGCATTGTTAAAGAAAATACTATCGTATAAATATTTATGCATGGATCTATACGAAAAAAGAAATACCTCATTTTTTTACAAATGACACTTGATTAATGAATAAATGGAAATTAAATTAATCTGATGATTTGGCGCACCATGAAGCAACTATAAGAATAAGTAAATTAAGATATCTGAAAATGTTTTTGCGAACTTTTGCAAATTTTATAAGTTATGAAAATTCATCGAAACAATTTATTATAATAGTTTTTTGCGTTCTATTTTTAATGATCATTGCTTTCTTTTATTACAATAATATTTAATTGCAAACCGTATTTTTTGGTGATATTTTTGATACAATTATTAGCACTAGCGCACCGTAATTTAAAGTAAAACAGTCATACGATTCCCCTTTATTGCTTCAAAATTTTGAAATTTATCACATCCAACGAAATATCATAATTTTTTTTTGCTTTTATAATAATCAAATGATTAATATTTCATTTTATTATCACTGATCAATAAAACGATAAAATGACAAATTCCTCGAAAAAAATGATCGAATAATTATTTTATGCATCCTCCACAAATTTTATTCATATCTAAATAACAATTTCAAATTTTCGTTTTAAATGTAAAAACACTAAATGTAGATGCAATTTTACTCTCCAAAATCTGTACAGTATGACATATTGATACATTTGTCTATTTCAAAAAATTCAATTCTAAGTTCAAATTTTATTGAAATCGCCAAAAAAAAAAGAATAATAATAGACGAAATCTGAAAAATTGAAAATAAGAGAGAAAGTTTTTTTATTAGATCACAAACTAAGCAAATGATATTTTTAATTAGCAAAGAAGAAAAGAAAAAAAAAACGAGGAAGTTTGTTCTATTAAACTTCCATATCATATTTCATTCTTTCAATAACAATCGCTTCATAATATTTGATATTGAAAAAAAAAAAGAAAAAGCAAATGTAGTTTTAAGAAAAATTAATTATAAAATCGTATTCCACCATGAACCAGTCTGATAACGATTATTTTTACCACCTAAACTTAGAGGAAAACATTTCGATCCACAAATCCAACTTCGATGATGTCCATCAAATGGAAATGACGAACATAAAAAGCTATGCATCATAGATGATTGAGGTGGAAGACCATAAATTAATGACTGTCCATAGCGTCCACTACTAACACCCGTACTAATGGCAGTATTATAATGAGCGCAAGCATAACCAAAACTAGACGATAAGGATACCTGAAATAATAAAATGAAATTAAATTCAAATTTTTTACTCTTGTATAATAAGCAGATATGGCAGTAATAATTTACAGCAAAATAATAATTTTGTAAAAATTATTGGGAAATGTTTTTTTTTTTCTAAACACTATAAACATTTTATACGAATAATAAATGACTGTGAAAATACTAAATAACATTTTGTAATATTTAAAAAAAAATAAACAAATATTAGTAATTTTTATGATGAAGAAAAATTTATTGAAATTTATAAAACATTTTTCAAAAAATTACTATTTTTTTACTTTTGTAAATCATAATTAACAATTACAATTTGGGCAACTTATTGTAATAAATATGTTGTGAAAGAAATAAGCAATGCTTTATGATAAATAAAAAATCTTATAAAAACAGTAAACAATGTATTTTTTTTTACAATAAACAATTTCTTCCAAATAATTTTTGTAAAATTATTAAATATTTTTTTCAACTATTTTGAATATTTAAGTAAATCTTTTCCCAATCAATAATATCTTATATAAATTCTTAATTAATTATTACTAACGAATTTTTTGCTTATTACTTTACTGTCCAAAAGAAAAAAACAGGAATTTTTTTAATAAGTGATATTTTCGAAATAAACAATACAATGTAAAATTTTAAATTAATTTATTCAGTTGTAAAGAAAATTTTTTTTACATAAAATTTTTTGATATCTTTTTTTTTCCACCTTATTTCATTGCATTTTATCTTCTTTTCAGTCAAATGAATTTTTCTAAATTTGTAAAATTTTTTTCATTTCTTTTTCATTGATAAAATTATCTTTGACAATCTGAAATAACCTTCTACTGCAATGGAAATTTTTTCTTGTAATAAAAAGTAATGTGTCGGTATGTGTGTGTTGTTAGTATGTGCTAACAAATGTGATAATTTGCGCTAGAAACTTTAAAACAACAAAAAATGCTTACATATTGAAAAAAAATTCAGAAAATTCAATTGGTAAAATTAATTCCTTTTTTAACAACAATTTAATTTATTTCTAATTTTAAAGGAAAAAAACATACATGGGAAGGTAAAGTAATTCCCCAATGTGGAAACATATGGTATGGATTATGAATTTGTAGTACTGTATCATTTTGACTTTCTCGATATGAAGGTGGCGGTCCTTGTAAGCAATTAGTTGATCGTAAAGGCAATTGTTTTATTACAGAAATGTCCTAAAAAAGAAAACAATCCACAATTTTTCTTTTGAAATCTAATTTTTATTTTATTTTGGACATTACAAAAATAAAACTATAATTAAAATTGTGAAACTGAATTATAAAATCGATTAATTTATAAAGTTAATGGGTAAATTTGAAATCATTAAGATTTATAGCATACATATGCATGCATTTAATATTAATTAAATTTATTGGTAGCATGCAGAAGGAAACGAACAGGTGGAATGGGATGTTGTTGGAACGGATAAGTGTACAAACATCTTCGTACTGTATACATTTTTAGATGTCTTTTGCGAAGGAGTATAAGTTGACGGAATTCGCTATCTGTTGCCACAATAATCTTCAAATTTAAATCAATTTCTACATAAAAATTTTAACGAAATTCTGATATATAAAAGGACTATGAAATGATTAAATAATTGATATTATTTATAATCTTGTTTTGAGTTCGTTAAATTTATATTCGAGAAACCTGACTAAATTCAAAATGATACTGAAAATGAAAAACAAATGCAAGAATCAAATAAATCACCTCATTACCATGTTTGTCACAACTGGCTAATACATCATTAAAATCTGGTAGTTGTAGACGAATTTTTCGCAATAAAATCTGAAATGAATTAAATGAATTGCAACAAATTTTTATTATTGACCAAATTTCAATTGGAAAATGATATCAAATTGCAAAAACGATTTATCAATTATGCTTAACTGTTACATGATTTAAATTAATAATTTTATATTTTCATAATGAGCATTATTATGGAATTGAAAAATTCGATCAATAAATGAACTCATCTCAAAAGCATCGTTTTGGGCTAATTCTTGCTGTGTAAGAATAAATTTGTACTTGTGACCATTATGATTCCATTTCACTTTTAAATCGCTGCCATTATGCTTCATTTCGTTCACTAAGTAAGCCCACAGTAAGGGAAAAAGAGATTTTGATTTTAGCATATCAGCAAATTCAAAAATATTAGTATTATTCTTCATTCAGTGATGGATATTTTGTCGTTATACGTTAAAGTCGTTATATGTTATAATGATAATACATAAAATTCTACTACCCATACAACCATGTAGCGATTGCATACTATAACATGATACAGTGCCCATGATATATTTACTGTTTTATCATTAAAATAATAAACTCAAATATAAGAATAATATCAATAATGATAATACAATAAAAATGATAACATAATAGTAGTAGTAATAAGTATATTGCTATTAAAGAAGCTGTTTGATAATAACATCAGTTCTCAAAATTAGAAATGCAAATAAACAGAAAACATAAAATTTCTTTTAGGAAATATTTCAAAGATGAGGTTTTGTTTCTTAAATAATAAAAATTAAAGAAAATTTTTAAATGAATTTTTCGATACTTAATTTTAAATTATTATTTATTTTATGTATTTTGATTTTAGAATAAGGACAAATAAAAGCGTAATATGTCGGAGAATATAAATTAAACTAGAAAATTCAAATAATCACAAATGTCATATTTGTTTGTTTTTCTTAAAAGTAGTCTTCCTACTTGAGATTTAATTAATTTTTAAAGCAAATCGAAAAAAAAAAAATTGTCAGTGTATTTTTCATCTTCGAAATTGTTCGAAGATTGGCTTTTTCTGAATGACCAATTATATCAGTATTATATTATTTTAATACATAAACTTATTACAGAGAAAGAGAAAAAATTCAAACTGATTATTAAAGTATTAAATATCTTAGCATAAAAGTAAAAAGACGATGAGAAACATGCGTATAAATTCTTTATTGGAATGTTAGCAAAATTTTTTATTCTCGTTTTCTCTTAGATGTAACAATGCTTCCAATTTTTTTTCCTTTTCTTCCCCTTCAAAAAGTCTGCTTTTCGTTTCCGCCAATTAATGCACAATTATTTAATCAATGAAAAAAAAAGAGAAAGATAAAAAGAAGCATTTGTGGAATGAAAAATGTTTATTGATATAATTTAAAATCTAGTTTGTAATTACAATAGCTTAGAACATAATGAAATTATTATCTGAATTTTTATAGTTACAAGAAAAAGATGTGATTAGTTAGTGAAAAAATTTTTTTTAAAGTTCCATGTTCTATTCAAATTGAAGTAATTTGAGTTGCTTCCTTGATACATTCATTTCATTAAATTAATATGAATAAAATTTTATGAAAAATTAATGCGTGCTAAAAGTCGTGTAATAAATGTGAAACGAAGATTTGAAGGATACAACAAAGAAAGAGAAGCAAATTAAAAAAATTTCATTAAAATTTGTTGAATGATTTCAAAAATTGATATGTGATAATTTGTATAGCGATAAGCATAATTTTATTTTTCATATACTATATCGGGAAAATTCCAATTTGATTAATACATCAAATTTCAAAAAAATGAATGCACCAAGTTATTGAGAATCAAATTAAAAAATTGAATTAGTCGACATATTTAGATTTCTATGAATTTTCACGGCCTATTTACTGTTATTGATTTGAAGAAACACATTCAAAAATGCTCAAAAAATAAGTTTTGATCAGTTTTGATCAATCATCAATTTCTAGTATTATCAAATCTCCTGCTCACTCAACCGAAAGAAGAAGGAATGATTAATGGGGATTCAGAAGATTCTAGTTTAGCATTTCAAAAATTCAAAATATAGAAGTTAGCATCGCTGGTAGAATTTTTCTTTTCCAGTTATTTAGTGCAGTAATTTTCTTTTGTCGCATTCTGCGAAATCAGCAAAATGCAATATCAGTGAAGTGTAATTTTAATTTTTAACTCCAAATTTAAATTTTTACAAAAATAATTTTGCAATTTTGAAAAAGACACGAATGAAATTAAGTTTAACGAAGGGGAAATGAAAAAAAGTGGCTTATTTTCTTTTAAAAAAAACCATAATTTCAATAAGCATTCATAATGAAATACTGCTGGCAGAAATTATAAGAATGATGCTAATTATGATAATTACTGATCACATTTGCGCTAATAATGATACAAATTAAAAATAAGTTGCAGCAATAAAGTGATAATAATATGACAACAAATAAGAATGATAAACACAAAAGCAATAATTATTACTGTAATAATAATATGAATGACAGTCACAGTTTTAACTGATGATAATATTAATGATTCTTAATGCATTAACGAAAATAATAAATACCAATGATTAATAGTACTGGTTTGCTGCTAATAACACAATAAATAATAATGATAAACAACAACAATAATTATTATTGTAGTAATAGTTTGTTAATTATAGTTATAGCTAATGATAATAGTAATGATTAATAATATGCTGGTGCTGATAACAGTTGTTAATGATTAATAAAAATAGATGATAATGATGAATAAGACAGTCAAATAGTTGTCATAATAATGCGATCATAATTACGATAGTAACTAAGTGACAATGGTATTTTTTAGATTATTGATAACAATGAATAACGATAATAACCAATGATGAATAGTGCAGTTGGTACAATTAGTAGTAATGAACAAAATGATGCATAATAGCTTTCGTTTCATCTCATAATTGAAGGAAAAAAAAAAACGCGTGACATTCTGTTAGCGAAATTAAATGAAATTCATAGACCGGTCGTTGCAAGCCAATAAATATATATACACTTCCTTTTTATAAGAATAGGAAAATATATTTGTAAAAAAAAAAAAAGATGAAATTATGAAAGAGAGATAGAGAAAGAAAAATCTTTATATTGCCATGTTAATTCTTCAAATGTAGAGTTTGAAAAAAAAAAAAAATGCAAAAATCAAAGAATGATATACAAGAATAATTTATTTGTTAAAAAGAATCATTTAACAATTTTTTCAAAATTTTCATCGTCAAAAATTAATGATTATGTAATGAAACATTAACAAATTCAAATTGATTTATTCGCTGAATGTATTACTGATGTAATGAACTCAAGATTCAAATCGAAATGTTAATTTAAAATATTAGAATGTAAAAGCTGAAAAACGAAATTGAAACGAAGTAATGAGATTGGGAAAATGTTGATATCACAAATACTTTGTTTCATTTCATTTTTTTTTTTTTTTTTTTAACTTTGCGAAAATAATTAGTACAACATGAAAAAGACTTCATCTAACATGCAGTCTGCACTTTCACTGTTAAAATAAGCTTAATCTTTCTACGTAGTTTTTCGGTATGTGATGTAAACTTTTGCTAAGAACGCCTACCTGTTTCCGATTTTCTTTTTTTCCCTTCCTATTGCATCGTTTGTACTTATTATTTCAAATTTGCAAAAGCAGGATAATAGAAATCGTTGTGGTAAGTTAATAATATACAATAATATGATAATATATTATAATTTCAGTCTTTCTCTTCAAAGCAAAAGTTTAGCAACAGCAACAGGAAATGTAAAAAAAAAAGGAAACCAAGAAAAAAATATATGTATTTAAGCTTAAAGCTTAATTACTAGTTGTAAATCTTATCTAATAATTACCAGCAATTTTTAACATTGTGTCTTTATTTTTTCCAAGTGAATTTTTAATAGATGTTTACTTATTGCTACAATACTTAAATACTTAAATTCATTTCTTTGTGTCTTCTGTTAAAAAAAAAATTATGCACTAATAATTGCTAACAATTAAAAAATAGAATGATCAAAAATTCATTAGAGAAAATGTGACATTATTGTAAAAATTGCTAGTGATTAGTATAGAAGATTTATAACCAATAATTAATTTTTGAATGGATAAAGATAAGAATAATTGGCAAAATTTTCCTTTACATATTCAATAATATGCTTTTCATACGATTAGTAACAAGGACGAATGATACGTTAAGCATAATTAACAGCAAGCAATAAAAATAGAAATTTTTTAGAAGAAAATGAACAACTAATATCACATAATGTATATTAGAATGATTTGAAATTTCTTTTCAATAAATACACCGTTGTTATTTTAGATTTATATTCTTTGAACGATTTTCTTTTTTCATTTTCTTATAATTCCTATATGATTTTTTGATTAGAATTGAAAATGTAATATATCGTTAAAGAAAAAGAAGAGAAAAAAATTCTCAATTTTCATTCATGATGAAACTCTCTTTAAAACATTTATTTTAATTTTAGTTTACAAAGTGATGAAAAAAGATGGAAAAACTAAATTACAACAAAATTGAACAATTAAAAAAAGACTTATTTACTAGAATTACTCCTATTAAATATTCCTCAAAATTTTAATGCTTCTTTAATATCCAATTTTATTTTAAATTTACAAATATTTCAAATATGCCCATTGCTGATACTTTCAAAAACCTCTGGAAACGTACGAGTTGCAATAAATCGGTGTTAAGATGTGTAAATGTGCATAAATGTTTCAAAAGTTTTTTAAATTTTATGAAACGAACACAACGCTTACTCGTATAACTCTGCAATGTCATAAATTTAACTGTTTTGAAAAATTTTTAATTTTCCAAACGAAAGTATGAAAAGTACCCAGAAAAGAAGTATCCAATGATTCACATTGAATTCATAAGTAAATAACTTTCAGTTTCTAATATTTTAAGTGGCAACGAAATATGCAGAAATTCAATTGTTTAAATTCGTTTTAAACTATCGCTCATTGTGGAAATAAGCGCCCGCTTTATCACTTTAAAAGTTTATTGGAAATTAATTTCGAAATATCCGAGTAAGTAATTTATTTCAAACAGCATATGTATGTCAGCATAATGAGCAACATTCAATGTATGTTCCGATTACAAAAAGAAGTGTAATAATTTTTGAAGATAAAAACAATATTTTAATGACAATAATCAACAATAAATTTTTCATCTTTTCTGGAGAATGAATTTAAATGAAATAAATTGATGTTAGCTAATTTAATAGGGTAATATTATTTTATATAAGATAAGAATGCCAAAAAATTGGCTTATTGAGCAAAAAATTAAGCCTTAATTGCGATGTCATGATTTTCTTTTTTGCCTGAGTGATTTAAATGATATAACTTTTTTTCATTGACAATAATGCGGAAGTATGATTAAAGATTGACTCGCTACCTAACATTTTAAATAATACCATCATTATCACAAAACTGATATGTGTAAAAGACAACAATAATTATTTTAATAAACGTAAGAAAGTAATTTTAAAATTTTTTCAAATTTTTCGCGCCTATCTTTTTTTTTTTGAATGAATAACTTCTTTACTACGCAGTCTTTGTGATAATATCACAAAAGTTTGAAAAGGAAATTTTTTTCATCACGATTTATTCATGCATAGTGGTAATTTGTAATTGAAAAATAGGTCGAAATTAAAATTCCTGATGAAAGTACATTTTTTTACTTTCAAAGAAAAAAAAATTTAGTTCCTTTATGAAGAAAAAGGAAGAAATTTTTCCTTACAAAATCACTAGAATTATGAATGTAATAATCAATATTAAATTAAGGCCATTAGCACAGATCTGCATGAAATAATTTGATGACTAGTGAAAGTGATTAGTTTTCATCAATTTACGATACTCTTAAACAAAATATAATGATTGGATGATGAATTTTTAAATATTTTACGATATCAAATAATTACAATTCATCAACAAAAAGTTGCTTCTATAAGATTTATTCTAAGATTCGATAATTTAATAAATCAGTGATTAACAAGTACCATTAAATATTCAATGATTACATTTCATTATAATTACGATAATAAAATGTAATTTATTGGAAACATAATGAAATTTTAAAAAAAGTGGAAGGAATACTGAAACTACTATGTTTTCGAAAAATTTTTGTAGAAAATAAATTTGACTGAATAATCGTTTACAGAATAATGTTTTATTTTTGGCTTTCATAGTTTTTATCATGACGCATGTGATCTTTTATATGTCTTTTTTACATTATCATGATTGTAAAATCAGTATCATTTAATACAAAATCATAATTATAGCGTAATAATCGTGATTCAAAAGAGAGAAAAATATAAAATTCTGAAAAAATTGAAATTCTTTTATATATAAAAAAATGAAATTGAAAAAAAAATGAAAAAAGGAAATGAAATTAAAATCGAATATGATAATTATAAGGATTGAAATACAAAAATCTTCAATAGAAATACTATTTACAACAATCGATCCTTAAATATGTTCTTCCTTCATTTTATTTTATTTTTCTGATTTTTTCTCTTTAATTGTTCATTTTCACAGAGAGAGGAAGGGAGAGAAAGAGACAGAGAGAGAGATTTTGTCGTTGTAAAAGTTTTTCTCTTTATATTTTGTCAATAAATTGAAAAGTGTGTTTCAGAAAAATATTCAACATTTTTAGCCAATTTTGGAAACTAAATTTGCTTCTGTTTTTCCTATTTTTGTTTTTTCTATTTTTCTAAGTCAAGTTAAGCTAATAAACAATTTAAGCAATAGAATTTCCAAAATGAGCCAATTATTTTTCATCATTTTCAAAACTTTATGAAATTGAAATGGTTTAAGAATTTTGATCCTGGACCAATTTAAGAAATTAAATTATTGATATTTGACAATTTGTTTGCGAAAACATCTGCAAAATTTAACATGCCAAGAAAAATATAAATAATTAACTATCATTTATTGAATTTTTGGTTGAAAACTTTTTTCTGAATTTTCAATTGGAAAATTTTTTACTGAATTTTTGATTGAAAATTTTTTTTTACTATGTCAATACTTTATCATTTAAAAACATAATGAAATCTAGAATTCAAATTTTAAACCTTCAACCCTAATAGAACATATTCAAACAACAACAGACAAATTGTTTTGTACTGTATCAATATAAATTGATAAATATACGGTAACAACGAGATATGCTGAAAAGATCAAACAAGAATAACAACAATGAGAACCGTTCAGCTATTAAATATTTAAATGGCAATAAGAAATGTAAAAGTGATGGAAGTCAAACAACAACAATAGCTATGTTAACAATAAATCCATAGTCAATCGTTCAAGTTAATATACATTTGTTAGACATTAACAATAAAAAGAAGGAAATTTTAACAGAGAATGAGTTCTTGCAATAAGGAAAATATGAACTTCCACTTTTTTTTTATGAATAATTTAAAATAGATTAGAGAGAGGGAGGAAGAGAGAAAGAGAGAAAAGAAAGCTTTCTTGGCAACATAAATGTTGTGGAAGAAAAGAAAATTTCATCGTCAACTCAAATTTTTTTCCTTATTTAAAAAAAACATACGAATGGAATGAGAAGAATACGAGAGGGAAATGAAAAAAACAGCGGGAAAAAATTTGGAAAAAAGTTTTTTTGCTACAGTATTATAATTTAAATAAGCCAAAAAACAATTCATATGACATGTCATTTGAATCGATTCATCAAATATATTTATTTTGAATTTTTTTCTCACAAAATGTAAATATTGAAAAATGAAAAAATAAAAAATGAAGGAAAAGGAGAAAAGAAGCTAGAGAAAAAATATATTAGATAAAGGTCAAATGTTAATTGCTAAAAACTTTGGGTTTATTTATTATAAAATGATATTTCATTTGATAATTTGTTATTCTTTCATTTGCATGAAACTATTTTAGTATATATTTTTATTCAATGAGTTTAAGCAATTAATTTTTAAAACTTTTTTTTTGCTCCTGAAAATGATAAAATAACAAAATGTGACAGTTACATCAGATCAATTCAATTTTTTTCATCACAATCTCGAAATTTCAAGAAAAAAATATGCAAATGGCACATGTTAAGCTTGTATTAATTGTTTATCCAATTAGTAAGTTTAAAATTTATTCTATCAAAAATAATGCCGCTTTGCATTGTATATTGAATTAATTCAACTAAAATAGACGAAAAAAAAAGGCAAAGAAGGAAAGCAATAGGATTTTTTGTTGAATATTGTTAACTGTTTAAATTTTTGATTTTCTGATATAGCAAAAAAAAACAGAATTACATTAGATTAATGTGACTTCTTTTTTTTTTAGCCAATTCAATTTTTAACAAAGTAAATTAATCTTAACATTGAAATATAATATAAACAAAAAAAAAAGTTAAAATTTTGTAAATTAAAAAAAAATAGTAATCAGAAAAAAATTTCAATATTATTCCAATGTTAAAATTTTACAAAAATAAATACTTATTGATCGTTTATTAAAAATTAATTTATTCAATTTATTTCATTCTCTAATAATTTGAAAGTATATTACTTCTGTTATTAAAGTAATTCAAAAAAAAAAAGTGAGATTGATAAAAATTTTCAAATTTGAAAATCAAAAAATTGAAGAAAAAAACATAAAACAAAAGAAGAAAAAAGAAATCAACAGAGAATAATCATTTGCTAATAATTAAACTTCGGTTTTTTTAATCAAATAAAAAATCACTTATTTGTATGTAATGCTGAGAAAATTGAAAGAAAGAAAATTTAATTTAAGTATTCATATAAAGTATTTTAATTGTATATCATCATCTAAAATCTTCTACGTATGATATTGATTTTGATATTGATTATAATATTCGTATGCAATTTGCTCTTCAAATCCAGGCCATCTCCTCCCAGTCTTGATATGTTAGTTTTATCCGTTCTATACTAGTATCTTACATTAAATTCGCACTATATGTAGATGTATTTCTCTTCACTTACTGATTACATTGACTGGTGTTAGTTAAGGGATTTCTGACTAATTCTCATTTTTTTTGTAAATTCTTAGTTTATAATCATCATCGTAGATGATGCCAGCTACCCATCATCGTCTCTCACAATTTATCATTTTGTTTTGTGAAATTAATTTTCAAAATGCCGAACTTACCGCAACCAGTTGGGAATTTCTTTAATTCATTTTCATCAACATTTAGTATTATTGCTGTTTAAAAATTAAGAAATCATTAAGTTTTTTTTTCCTTTTTTCGTAAAAATGATTTCATTTCAAAAATTTTTTTTGATTTACAATTTAATTAATGCAAAACTTCAAAAAATAATTTTTTAATTCCCACATTTATTTATTTAGCAAAAATTATTTTTCGATGGTTATTGAGAAAAAGAAGAAAATAAAAAGTTTGGTGAGGAAAATATTGGCTTATTTAAAATTTGTGCAGAAATTTATGAATTTTTTATTAGTTAGATAGGAAAAAATAAATGGATTTATTAAATAGCAAGCAAAAGTTGAAAATGAAAATGAAAGAAAGTATTGATTGAAATTAATTGAATTTGGAAATTTGAGAAAATTTCGGATTAATTTCAATAATAACAATAATAGGCTTGTGATGTTCTGCGCTTATTACAAATGATTTACGTCATTTGCTTTTCCAAAGGACTTACTTCATCGATCTATTTAAAAGTTTCTGCTTCCTTTTCCTTTTCCCTTTCTCTTTTGTTCGTTGATTTTTTTGAAAAATTCCGAAAAAAAAAAAAAGGAAAAGAAAAATAAAAAAATAAAGAGATAGGGAAAAACAAATATTTTTGAATAGAACAGAGAAACCGGACTAACAAATATGGAATGGAAGAGGAAATTATAGAATTAAGAATAATTTGAACAGTTATCAAAACTATAGAAAGGTTATTCGACAATCAAACTAATTAATTTAATGATAGGGCATAAATTCAAATTTATCTTCAGAAATAAAATAAACAGCTGGAAGACTGTAGCGAAATGATTCTCTTGTTACGTAAAAGTAACATCGAAGGGTTTACATTCAGAGTTAAATGTAAGTAATAATTTCTCCTCCAAATTCTACTAAGAAATTTTAGAACACTTTTCCAATCTGCCGGAAAGTTTGTTAATTATAAACGTGAAAAATATTCAAGCAAATTTGTTTTTAATACTATATCAATATTTATTTTGTCCGAAACGACATTATTATTTTTTTTCACAGATTGGGTTAAATGACTTACTATTACGTATTATCGTGAACGAGAGTTAATTATGAAATACTTGAGAATATTAAAATAAATATTTTCATTTATTTACCGAAATTTGCAATTCATACCATTGTGCCAGTAAACTTAAATTTCATTTGAAAATAGCAAACTACGATATTTTGTATTTTTTTGACAATTTTTGCATACAATAATAAAATAAAAATTTCAAAAAATACAAAAAATAATTTGTATTAACTTTGCTTGCGCTTTTTTCGTACTTTTAATGATAATTAAATAGAAAAATTTATTCACTTCACAACGACAGCTGAATTTCTTATTCGTTACAAATTTTTCCAAATTTATGTTTCGGTTCATCGTAAGCGTTTGCCTTCTACTGACCACGTAGAGTGTAGCGTATCGAGCATTTGTATCAACAATTTTGAAAGTAAAGAAAAATTTCGTTAATTTCTATTAGATGTCCCAAAGAACACAGGGTCAATATAAAATCTAATGGGAATACATAGAAATGTACAATAAAAGTCCAATAATTCTGTCACTTCAGTTACGTCTTTTCTATTTCCAATACTTTTTTCTCTACAAATATTATGAAGAGAAATAAAACGGTGAAACAATAAAAGGAATTCGAAATAAGAAAGAGGTTAGAAATAAAGCGACCATTTATCTTTAAAGTTTTTTTGCGCTAATTTGATTTCATTGCGTCGCAGCAAATGATGATCTCTTTCCTCGTCTTAGCGTAACAATAACAGAAATGTGAATCTCATAAAATATCGCTTGGGAATAACTTGAAGATGGTAATTCTGAGACGGAATATGTTATCAGTAGATAACATATTCCGTCATATATAACATATTCCGTTATAACATAACATCAGTAGATAACTTGACTTATCAGTCAAGCGGATTTCGAACAGTAATTCGAAGTTCTGAAACAAATAAGATTTGAAACAACAATTAACTGTAACGATATTATTTATTAACGAAAGAAATTTATACAAACCAAACCAATTATTTAAAAGTAATGTAATACGTTGAACCAATGCTTGATTTTTAATATTATAAAATCAGTCACTGAGCTAATACTGACTGAATATTTTGAGTTACTAAAGTATTCATTCTACAGCACAAGATTAGTAAATGCTCATTTTGTATTTTCACTGCATGAAAATGGTTCAGGGAGTAATTTCCTAACAAATGGAAGCAGTTTGATTTTTTTCTATTTTGCTAGATATTAATATACCATTTTCAAACTCCACAGCTTTTGTCCAACAATCCTTATCAACGGTTTTTTCGCCTTTTAATGATGCTAACAATCTGAAACAGAATAAAATAAACACAGTTGCAAGGCATCTATCTCTAAACAATAAAAACTTGTCCCTCTTTAACATAGTACAGTTAGCTAGCTCGATTCAAACTAGAAGACTTTAAAATGATAAGAAATTCACAAATACACAAAAAAAAAGACAGGAAGAGATCAACTTAGAAATGATTAGCTGTCGGTGTAGTCTTGCCGAGTTATCATCTGCATTCCTACATATGTGCTGCATATTCATAAAACTTTCGACAGCCATCTGAAATTTTAAATACATCGCATGATATTTTTTATTTCAGTAAAATTTTTTGAGGCTTATCCTCAAAAACATCTTTCGATAAATTTAAAACTAAAAGCACTTACTTCTTCTACAGCTTTACAAATGTTCACATCAGGAAAATTTTTGGAGCAACATAAAATTGCATGCCGACTAAGATCAAGTTCACTTTCATGTTTTAAAGCATATTGTTGAATGAAGTTTATATCTTTTGGACACGATTTGGGTGCAACCATTGCAAAATCTTCCTACGAATAAATATATAATTAAAATTTAAAAAAAAAAAAAAAACAAGAAAATTCAGAATTAAAGCAAATTTAGAAAAATTATGATCGATTATAATCCAACTAACGATATCAAATTTAGTCGTCTTTTTAGCATTGATCATTAAGGTAATTTTTTTTTTGACTCGCAGTTAACCGTTTCTAATTTAGATTTATTCCCATAAATAAATTAAAAAGTACCTGGCCAAAGAAACATTTTTCACCGCTCAAAACAAGTACGTTAATGCTGGATTCTACTTCCACCGTTTGATATGGATAAATGAATGGTATCTTCCGATTAGACAAGAAATTTCTGATCAAAGCACAGTTCTCACGTCCTATAAACAACCAAGATATTTATAATAGTTACTTGTCTACCAGAATATAACTATTCAAGATCCAATGGTTCAAAATCTCAAAGATGAATTTAAAATATTTTCATATTCAATCCAAATACCAATAATTTAAAGAAATCAGCTTAATATTTACTATAAATAATGTTTTATAGAAAAATTTAAATGCGGTGATATCCGATAGAAAAGAAATTAGGAAAAAAAAAAAAAAAATTGTGTAAATTGGTCTGTGCGCAATTTACACAATCAAAAGTACGACTAATAAGAAAAATGTGATTGAAACAAATATAAAGTCATACCATTTTGATAAAAAGTTACCTTTTTTAGTACGCAATAAGCTTTCCGGTGATGTTTTGGTTTCATCGATAATAATTAAAGTATTGTCGGATACTTGTAGCAAACCTTGTTCGAAACCACTTTCAGGTCTCTCATATGATGCCCATGACTCTTCTATTGTTTTCTGCGTCACCTCGATGATATGCACCTGCAATTCACTCCTCGACAGTTCTGGAAACTTTTGCAACCGATTTTCATCCAAAATTGAAAATAATATTTGCTAGTCGCTATGAAGAGAAAAGAAAATTTTGAGTAGCTACAGATTTCTCATCGCTGTGAAACAGAAGTTGCTGAATCCAGCAGCATTTCAGTCACTGCCTGATAAAGAATGGATTGATGAGGTTCGAATTTTTTTAAACATTTCATTATTTTGATGTCACTTAATAAGGTAATGAAATAATACTTTCAAAATGCAATTAATAATATAATAAAACAACAATTTCACGACAAAGCACTTAAAGACAGCCAAAATTAACAACTGAAAGAACCATGTGTTTACTGCTTCCAAAATTACTCCTGTAAGCTCCAAAAAAAGAACTAAACATACTTTTGGCATAAAAAGTTTGATCATTTCAATTATAAGTTTGCTGTCATATACTCGTTTTATTGTGTATGGAAAGGCATATTCCACAGATTTCGGCGGTTGACTGTGCCTGAAGTCAAGCCAAAATCATATGAGTTCGATATTTTAAACAGTTAGATACTTCTTCATCATGCCAAAATAAACTAGAGAAAAACAACCTACCGTGAAATGAACAACTGACAGGCCAAAGATTGTGCAATATTTCTATTTTCGAAGAACTGTTCGAAAGCATAAATCAATGATTCAAATCCTAGTATGTTCTTACATTTTAGCAGCTGAAAGTTTTTTTCAGAAGAATTGTAATACTATATGTATTTCTACAAAAACTCAATAAAATAATAAACGAAAATAGAAGATTACATTGAAATTACAAAAATAAATGCTTGAAGTGAAGCCGAAAGTATTGTGACTAACTCTAACATTCTTCCTATAATAAACAATATTATGATGTTTTAATAGTTCATAATGAATAACATGCAATGATATCATAATTATTATAAAAACTTGATTAAAAGAATATTTCAGTCTTCGGTAGTTAAACATTAATGCGAATCTGACTAAGATCACATGTGTAATCAGCAAGACATCTGTATTAAATTATTTGGGTATATACTATAATCGAAATCTGATGCCAAAAAATACCTCTGGATGAGCCGATAACACAATATTATGATGTTCTAATAGTTCGTAGTGAATAACATGCAATGATTTCATATTTTGCGGACTTTTTTCATTTGGACCATCAACATCCTTCCTGTAAAAAAACCTTTAGTTATTGCAGTTATTGCACATGAAGTGGTAAGATCGTATTTAGCTAATTCTTCGGTGTTGTTAAACAACAATCCAATTCTTGCACATTTCTTTCATTCATATCTTTTTTACCAAAAATATTGCAAATCTGAACCATTAAAAATGAAATCACTTACTCAACTTCCATTTCTAGGTCAAGAATCCCATACAAATCTAGCACAACATTTGGTTTAAAATTTTCAGTTTCATCGCCATAAAACTGAAAAAATAATTTTTACAAAATTTTTTCCAATATCTTATCAGATACCTCCCACTAATACGTTAATCATAGTTAATACTTAAAGAACCCACTTAGCTAATTTCTGCTCATTAGGTAATGCTGACTTTTAATGATGTGAAGATATTTACCAAAGCATATGTCCTCAATTCTTTATTTTCGGAATCCACCTCAGAGAATCCGCGATGGTTTCCATCTAAAAATTTGAGCCATTATTATAGTTAAAAACGATGCATTCTTTTGCAAATATTTTTTGCCTTGTTCTGCATAGGTTTAGTATCAGAGATGTTCGAAGAAAATTATCAAATAAAAAAGCTAATAAACCAAGGTCGGCGAAATGAGGATTATATCTTGATGATGATTTAGGTGATATCTCCGGATGTTACTTTGCATGTTCTTTAAACCAAGAAGAATTAGAGTATTCTGCTATTTTATTACTTTAAATGTGATTAAATATTAACCGCAAAAAGTCTCGAAATACCAATCTGTGATTCCTTTTTCCGGTACCAAAATATAGGTGTTTCGGCGAGTTATACCTTTTGTTTCCTTGATGTTCTAAAAAGAAACACTATATTTTCAGAAATGGAAAATTAATGTAAGATAAAATTTTTTAAAAAATTGAAAAAGTAATTTAAATTTCTGTAAAATTAAATTTAAATCAAAATTATACAAAAAAAATTAAAAAACGACAATTTCAAAAAAAAAAATCAAAAAATAAATCTAACTGAACAATTGATACGATTCCTCAAAATACCACAAACAGTTCGAGCGTCACCATTCTTTTCTTCCGTAATTGCTGCATTCAGTGAGAATACTGGCTGCATTCCATTTAGAATCATTCCACGCATCCGAACCAAATCACCATGCTCTACAGAATCCGAATGGAGGAGATATGGCCAATTCTAAGAAAAATTTAAAAACAAAAAATTTTTTTTTTACCATATATCCCATATCATTTAAATCCAAACTCAATCATCATTTAATCTACTTTATAGCTGAGAACTATAACAATTTATATTGAACACTCAACATTATTGTAATTTGCCATTATCGCATCAATTTGCACATTCTACAATTACGAAGAACTACTAAATAGTGAAAGCTATGATATCTATCCTTATTAGTACTATTTCTCGCTATTAACAATTTTCATTTAATGAGATATTTTTCAATATTGACCTTAAATTCATTCCTATATTTCTCCGCTACTTTTGTAACCAACTTGCATGGATCATTTGTATATTCATCGATATTTTCTGTAATGATTATTTTTAATTTTTTCAAATTAAAATTTCAACAGAAATTTTTATTGCAATCTTTTAGAATATATTAATATAAGTGTAACTCAGATTTAGATTTGTCTGATAGTTTTTAAGATTCAAAAATATGAATTGTTGAAGTTAAAGAGTTAACAAAAAATTTTGTAATGTACAAAGTGATAATAGAGATAAACAAGAGATAGGAAAGAAAAAAAAAATAAGAGGAAATGAAATGATACGAACAAGTAATCAATTAAAATTCAATGAAATTTACCAAAAAATATGTCATCCACTTCGTTATAAATGCCTTTCGCATAACCTTTTTGTGATTCTCTTAAAGAATTCGTAAAATTTTCATCCAATATTTTTACATTTGCAACATTCTGCGAATGGAACACATTCTGATTCGCATTTTCATCATTATCCATTTTCAACGAAACAGAAGCTGCAAAATTAGTAATTAATGCAAAATGATAGTGAAATTTCACTATTAACTTTAGTAATACAACAATTTTTGAAATTGACGCCTTCTCAATTAATAATAATTCGATCAGTGAAAGTTTATCAAATCGTTTAAATGAGAAAAAAAATTAACGAAAGTAAACAAATGACAGAAATTTAAACGAATAACACAACAACTGCACTCAGTTATATTGTAGCAGCGCTACTGTTTTGATTATAACAATGCTTTCCTTAGCAAACAAACATATCATTTATGTAGAATTAAACACTCATTTAAATTCACTGAGCAATAAAATCTCATAATTTCATCAGTAAAAACATTCCTATCATCATCACGTGACAGTATCAATTTAATGACAAATGAAAAGATGAAAGTTCAGTGATAGAAACGAGAAAATTTCAATTCAAATTTTATTTCAACTCATTTCATCAAGAGGCACTCTGAAAAGTATCATTCCCAATCCAAATGAACTGACCTTTCCTTAACCTTTCCTCACTGTCATTTCACTCCTTCTCGCTCTCTTTCCCGCGATAAATTTCATCGAAGATTTACAAATCTCATGAAAATTTATGCAAGAAAAAGGCA
>JARVGP010000677.1:0-34262 GCA_029876185.1 Mansonella ozzardi | reverse complement strand
TTTTTTTTTTTTTTTTTTTTTTTTTTTTTTTTTTTTTTTTTTTTTTTTTTTCTGGAAAAATATAAGTTGTTCATCATCTGCGCATCTATTATTACAGCAGTTTGGGAAAAAATAAAGCGGTCTAAATTGATTGGGAACATGAGAAATAGAAACAAAAAAGTTTCATTAGAATATTAGGTTTCTGATGTCCTTTTGAATATTCAGGTGTTGAAAGAGACCTCAACATATCCACAGCACGGTCTCTTGTCTGTGATTTTGGCACGGGTCTTGAAGGCCACTTGTACGGTTCACCGCAGTTAGTTTCGAAGCAGTTAAATGTGGTTGGCGATTTGTTGGAACTTATTTCCGAACGACGACCTCGTACACTAGCGGATAGTGACGAAGAATCAGTAACATTTATGGATTTACCACGAGAAATTTTGTCAGTTATCTTGAGGTGTGTTTTTGTTTTAACTGGCCGCGTGAAAGAAATAATGTCATTAATTCTATGAAACAATGACGAAATGGAATTAATAAAAGTGCTACTATTCTAGTTCAGTTTTTCTTTTTATTACCAGAGCATAGATTTTTTTTAAAAAATCTTGTTCATTCAAGAGCAACAATCATTTTGCTTCTTAGCTTTTCAAGGGATTTTCTTTATACTGCTGCTTTCCCTCTATTTACCTTGTAAAAATAGATGGATCCATAGTTTCAGTGTTTCTCTGAATTTTCAGGTTGTACTGTTGCAAGCGATTTCTTATTATTGACATTCAATCCCATATTTTTTTATAGAAAGCTTCCTGATCACGTTTCGTTGCTTGAAGTTGCTAAAGCACACGAAGTTCTGGATGCCATTGTCGAGAAAGAAGAGCAACTTTGGGCATCTCTATGCAATTTCCACTTTACCCAAGAACAAACTGCAAAAATTAAGAGAGATTCGATTTCCTGGCGTCATGCCTTTTTCGAACTAAAAAAATATTGTGGATTGCGAGAATTTTATGCTGATTTAATTCATCTTTGTTGTCACTGTAAAGCAATATTTTGGAAGGTGAATACTTTTATTATTTTTAGCATTAATTTCTGAAAGAAGTTTTTCTATGTTTGTACTGTATAATCAAGATAATGAAATATAAGTCTTACTGTAAAAAAATTATGAACGTATACTTTTCAGAATCATGGACACCCATGTATATCGAAAGACACACCGTCGGTGCGCGTTACTCCACAACAATTTGTTGATATGTTACTGTTTCTCTGAAAAGAATCTGATGATTTACGAAACCTGTGAATTTATTTCTGATATACAATGATGCGATACTGCTGATTTCTTACAATATTGGCAGTATTCAGAAGTCAGCATACGGAAAAAAAAGAAAATTATTCTATAGGAAGAGTGCAAGTTGTACTTTGAAGTTGTACTTGTTCTTATATTAGGCTTTTGTTTGAGGTGATTTCATTAATTTACACAAGTCGACTGTGAAATTTGGAAATTATTTTGTTTATTTGTAATTTGTATTTGTAAATTTTGGTATTATTTTTGTATAGTTTGTCAGTTTTTGAATATTTTTAATTTTTTGTCATAAGATCTTTCATCAATATTGTCCAATCTTTCAAGGCAGAGTTTTGTGTCCCAATCGTGACGGACTATAAATCCAATAATTTCTTGTCTGGTGATGATTAACAATGGGTAAACTTGTATACTATTTCAAATTGTTTTGTTTAACAGTTAGTAAAGTGCATAATAGCATATCACTCACTTGCAGACTTCTCTGTTTACTCCTTATTTCTGCTACTGTATTTCTATATGTCCCAGAGACAATGCAAGCTCATCATTATTCTCCAATAAGTGATTCGCTTGCGGTCGTTTCTTTAAGAATAATCGTTTCATTCATTTTGAAAGTCAACAGATGTTAAAGTATGAAATTGTATTATACTATTTGATTACGAATTATGAAGTTGTATTATATTATTTGATTAAGATATATATATATATAAAAGTATCAAAGATAGAGACATTACCTACCATTATTTCATACGTTATATGGCTGAACTTGTGAGGGGGGATACGACTCAAGCTTCAATGAATTCAGCTAAATATATGACAAGCTTACGAGCTGATAGTCTCAAGCATAGATTTGGTGCTCATTCTGACATGTTGTTTATGAGACACTATAAGATCCGCTTCTTCCAAAATTTAACAGTTTGACGAATAATTTGGATAGAAATTTACCGCAAACTTCTGTATTTAGGAAGTAAAAAATGGATCAAAATGAGTTTATAAGAAGCTTATTGCATATGTTCACATAATAATAATCACAACTACTTATATGTAGATCTAAAGAAAACCTAACCTTACTGATAATTACGAAGCATTATAATAATATAAGTGACAGACAGAAATGGTGTATCCGCTGATGCGTATGGATCACGTGAGACGCAAAAAATACGCCTTGATAGCATGTGTTTTGCATGCTGTTTCTGCATTGCTCATTTTTATCAGTGAAGTCAATCACTTTCTGATTCTTCCGATATTGTACGTGTTGTGTTATATCATTTCTTTTTTGGGATTCTAATAACTGATACATCTACGCACACCGTTTCATTAAATTTTTTTTGGTTCTAGAAAGAAGTGCAACTTTTTTTGCTGGCATGCAATAATACTTATCAGATGCGATCAAAAAACATGCGTCTGATTTAAGTGCCAGCTGGAATTAGCATATAATTTCTAAATGATAGGAATAAAAGAATATATGCAGCATATCTTACATTTATTCTCATATCAAGAAGTTTTGATGTTTTAATATTGAAGTTATAGGCAGGACATAATACACTTCGTTACCAACTATAATATAGCTAGTTATTTGGTAAGCCTAATACCCTTTATAACAGCTTCACTACAATTATTCATGTTCGTAGTTCACGTCTATTCGATAATTGCATTTGCCGAACAACGACAACCCTACTCTAGATGGAGCCCACAATATCTTAAGGTTAGCCTATTATATTTTGCTGAATACATCTTCTGGAATTTGTACAATGAAGCCTTATTCAAATTCTGTTGTTTACATTCTGATTAAAATCCTTATAAAGTTTCACTAAAGCTGTTTGATAGAGACTGGAATTATCTGCAGGAGTTTTATGACAATGTCACTATAATAAATTTCGATTTACATTAATTTACCAATTAATTGAAATTATTGTCTTTCAGCTGCTGATATTGATTTTAATAATCTCACTTATCGTTTCATTTTTCATCACTTTTATCACTATCATTCTTTACCGGAAATTTGATAATTTCTTAAAAATTGGAATAGCTGAGGTAAAGTTTCCAACATGAGTTACTACTACTTCTCATAATAATCATTAGTTTTATAATCACAAGTTTCGAGTCAAAGATTGATTTCGAAAGTTTTTCAAGAGTTTCATATATCAACAGAAATGTGCAATTGTAGCGCATAGCTGGCTTCAGTACAAAGCAAACAAATCGTCATGAAATAAATTGGTTGCAAGGGTTTTTCGAATGTTGTGGTGTTTTTGGTTACGAAGATTGGTTACCTTCNTCAAAATTTCTTTTAGGATTCACACAACACTCTTTTATACCCCTGACATCAAAAAACCATTTTTTCAAATATCATTTCAACAACATATAAACTCCTAAAAATATATTCAACTACTCTATATTTGAATTGCTAGATAAATATATTCCACCAATATATGAAATCATCGAAAATCCTAAAGTCATGTGCGAATCTATTTCTTTCCTGCCTTTTCTTAGAATGGCGAATTTGAAAATTTGAAGCAAATCTTAGGCAACTAATAACTGATAGACAAAATCAGTGGTCTCATTGCACGAGGAATGGCTGCTATCTGCCACATTCATGTTGTATAAGCAATCAGTTGAAGTGCTCCCCGCTAATGCTGCTACGAAATTATACAAAAAATGAAGAAGTTGGAAAACGCAGAGCCAGTGAATGGTTTCATTTTACTGGTGAGGTTTTGTCGATTGTCAAAATCACAAGTTGTCAAATTAACATTTTAAGTTCTCATTCATATATAAAATTTCGCATGAGAATGCAATCAGATTGTATCATTTGTTAGCGTTGTTCCATAATTCGGTAAATACTAAAGTGTTAATAAATTGACAGTTAATTTAGCTAAATCGTTAGTTTATGTTCATTGTGAAGCATTTTGCTTATTATTGAAATGTTTTCTGTAGTTATTTCTATCTCTAACGTAGTGTGGACTTTAAAGAATCAGTTTACTAGGCAACACAAAAGTTATTTTTTTAAGCTTTTTCAACCATTCTTTCTAGTATCATGGAAAGTTATTTATTTTTTTTGTGAACATTGTATCCTCATCAGTTTTTATAACACTTTTTTCTCTATTTTTTTTTTTTTTTATAACCGCTGTGCGACTTATTACTTTTTATTTCCTTTTAATGTTCAAGTTTTTCAGGTTGTTTTAATGAAGTTAAACGCAGACTGACCATCGTTCTACTTGTTGCTTTTTCTGTTGTTAATTTTGCAGTACAGTGCATTACTTTATTATATTCACAAATTGTTTACACAAGTTATACTATAGTCGACTTTTGTAATGCAAATGAAGCTACTATCATACTTCCCGGATGGATTCTGCCATTTCCACCACCGTTCCCACAGAATGTTGTTAAAGTTCGTTCTTTTTCTTCTTTATGAGACTATACAACTTCATACTGTCAAATAAAACATGTATTTATCTTTATTGAGAGCTTATTTCGTGTACCTCATGGATAATGGTAAGTAGTAATAGTGAGTTACATTTCATAAACTAAATAATCATTGATTATATTACAATCTTTTATACAAGAAGCACCTTGATATTTTAATTAAATGAAAAAAAAAAAACTTGATGTTCATAAATTATACACGGATTCACAAAATTCTCATTTCTAAATTAATAATTATTCTTATAATGTTCCAGTCATGAACTATATGATGTATTTTGCAGAAGTGTCAAGAACTTGTGAAGCAGGGACGTGATTTTCAAGAATTATTAAAATGAACTGAAGCATCACTGTGCATACATTCTTTTTGGATATTTTGCTTTTTCATCTTTAAATAAAATTGACTCTTCAATCCGCAAGCATAAATGTATTCATCAGTGATCAAGAATATCAAATATTAAAAAAATGATTTTTGCCTGCTCATTTAGCATCTGATTCTGCTAAAACTTATTTTGCTCTATTTTTTCCTGAAAAAGTTTCCTGAAATATATGATAATATTATACTATATATAATACTAGTAATTCTATCTATTTGTTAATAATTGGGTTCAAACCCCAAATTTTGGCATAATATCAATCAAGAAATATATATATAATCTTTTTGAATTATATATAATACTGAAGCAATCTCTGAATTCATTTTTAATCGGCGAATCATTACGTTTCAGTTTAATACAGTCAGCTATTAAAAAGGAGTGAAAATAATACTCGAAGTACTAATTTAATCATGAAATTATCCTTGCATGTAGATATTCTGTGAACTGATAAGAACATTTTAGATTGATTTAATAGTTGGAAATTTTTTATTTCTTTTCTCTGCTTGCATTAAAAGCATCACTACTCGTATGTAATTGATTGAAATAATGCTTAGATAAGGTGGAATTAATTTGGAATAAAAATGTGTTATGTGCTTGGTAGCATTAATTCGTTACACAAAAAGTCTAAGATATAATTTGATAATTAATTAGTGATAATATAACAGGAACTGCTGCTGCAGCAATAAACTAACACATAGAAATAATGTTTTGACTAAATAAAATTAGACGAGAAGCAATTTTTTTCTTTAAAGGTTATAAAGCAGTTTCCTTTTTTTTCTTACTAAAATAACCCTTGTCTCTTTGTTGTGTTTGAAGTTTGGAAGATAGTGAGTGCAAAAATTGAGAAAAAACACGGCGTGAATCAGTGCGAACATAACTTTCTTTTTTTTTTTGTATAGAAATGGAAATAGTATTAATTATGGAAAAGTTTCCTGTATTTTACTATCACTTGGAAAGATGATGTCTCAATTGATCTGTCAGAGAGCTTTCTTTAATATTATCAGTTCGCGGATTTCCAATCTCAGCCTCTCTTCCCAATCATCATATCGCAAACTTACACTTTTTGTGTTTTTATTTCATGATGATGTTGCATTTTTATTTTTGTCGCCGTAACCGTTGCTTTTGGCATTAATTATCATTTCATCTAAGCTACCTATAATATGATAACCAATTATAATTTTATTACGTTCTTACGGTATATAACAAGCATAAGCATATGTCATAAATTTGGAATATTCATAACTTGAAAACAGACATTAGCTGAAGATTTAATTATCAGTTAAATATGCTCATTTTAAAGCATTAGCTATAAAGAACTAAATATTTCCCCGGGAACCTCGTAAAGCTTCAGAAAATGAGTGATGATGGATTATGGATGAATAGACATAGTACCAGTATCTGCCGTTGTTTACACGTACATATTCTGTTATTTAAATAAAAATTTGGAACAAAAGATTGAAAAACAGACAGCAAGACAAACAACATTTGTAAATTTATTCAGTTTAAATTCAAGTACATTCTCTCACAGTTTTTAATTTTGATTTCCTTCTTTTTCTTTTCCCTTCCATTTTTAATATTTTATAAATAAATAGCATATATTTCTTGCATATCTTCATTTTCAATAAGTTAAATTTTTCAGTGAATCATTTTGTTATAATTTTTATTTGTCCACATTTTTTGCTTTCTTTTTCTCAAGTTGAATAAGAAATGGATTATATTTCTAATCAGTGCTTTCAGATCTGCAAAGTATAACAATGATTTGTTATTGGCGGTTATTAAAATTTATAGAAAGAAATATTTTTCAACCTGTCAAATGACAAGAATAATTTGCTCTTTTCATCCGTTTATCTTTCTTTCCTTCAATTATAATCATTATTTTTCAAAGTGTGATACAATAGCAACATTAGTTCTTTAAATATTACAAAAAAAATACAGTTGCTTTTCACTTGTTGAATCATTTTATTTATGCAAGTAAGCTTTGCGAATTGAACGTAACTTAGATGGTTATTTTAAACTAAGCTCTTCCTTTGTTCGTTCTTTTCAATCTCGCAAATAAAACTAATAAATAATGCTAGTAGTAAGTTTGTAGTACTTTTCAGTCTTACAGAATTCTACTCTCTTTGCAAAAAAACAAAAATTCTACTCTCTTTGCAAAAAAAAATTTCACCAAAAAACTATAAAGAAAAAGAAAAAATTAAGGATACAGAGGAAATGGACACTTTGATTTATTTCTTTTTTCGTTTTAGCCGTTATAGAAACGTGGAGAGAAAGAAGTACTGCGATTAACGTCAGAAAAACTAAGAAATAGGAATACTCGTCTTTCTTATCTCTTCTACGATTAATTTTTTCACAAACTTTTTAAATTTCGGCTAGTTTTCTATTTAATAAAATTTTCGAATGAAATTACGCTTTCTGATCCTTCCAACTGCCTTTTATTCAACAGGTTATTTCGGATCTCTATGTTGATATCTTGTTTGTCGAATATCACTTATTCTTTATATAGCAAGCGAATTATTTTATCCTTCTTGCATAAATCATGAGTACTTTTTATAGAAACACTTCGAAAAAAAGACAAATGTTTCGAGATTGGTGGTGATTATTATAAACTTCTGGATCCACTGTCATTATGAATTTCCAGCACTAAGATCAGAAAAGATAATGTTTACGAAGCTGTTTAATGTTGCTTCTGAGGCGATGTATTTAATTCTAAGTCTCTACATAATTTCCCTACTTAAATTTCTATATATTCCAGTCTTTCATATCGGATTTATATTTTCTCATTAATACTATCAACTCTAAAAAATATAACTGTACTAATATCATAATAAAAACTAAAAATAAAATAAAACAAAAAAACGGTTTTCTTTGTTAACTTGTTTATGTGGTTTGAACAGTCTAATTGATTCAACAATTTAATTATTATAATTATCATCATCTTTGTTATTTTTCTGTTTTACTTTATTTTATACTTTTACTTTTTTTGTTTACTACTTTTTTGTTTTTTTCTTTTTGATTGGATCTTAATTTTTTATTTTTTTACTATGATACTATTATACGAGTTTTTTCGAGTGATTAAATTATATTAAAATAAAACACGAAACGAGTGATCAATTGTAGGAGAGGAAAATGGAGATTTGCAGAGGGAAGGAGACAGAGGGACTTGGATTATCCTTTGAGATAAAGTGAGATAGATTAGTTTTTACGAATCTGCATAATCTTCCGCTCATCTATATGTCCGTAATTCACTGATTTCTTAAAAATACCGCAATTTATCCGAAGAGCTCTAATTCATCATTATCTTTGATGTCATTGTATCTCAAATATATTTCATTGAAGTGCCAGAACTTATCGGTCACTTTCGATTTTGATATAATCATTCAAAGCTAAATTCTTCAGCAATTTCTTTACATTTTTGTTATAGTGAGATGCAACTGCTACCCACTTAATTCTCTTAAATATCCGATACAGTGTTTGACCATTCATTGTCCATTCAAACTAATATCTTCAAAGTATGTTCTACACTACTATCCACACTTTCAATAGTAGCAATTATTTTCATATTTTTGTAAAATGTTAGAACTGTTTTTCTTTTCACTATTTTCTCTTTACTATTAAATAAAACAGACTTATTGCTACCTTTTTTGACCAAAATTTATTTTCTTTTCGTTTGATTTTTCTTCGCACAAATGAAACAACAGCATAATATAAACAAGACAATCAATGAAGATTACCGTATAATTTTCCTTTTAAGATTTTCATTTCAGCATAAAATCATTATTTGTCATCTTTAATTGAATATTATTTTTTCCAAAAATCGTGATAAATAATTATTATTAGTGCTCATCAATTATTAGATAATAATCATAATAACTTATTGTTTCATTTTCACTCTTGTAATCTTTTAATCTGAATATTGGATAACCAGCATTGGTCAATAATATATCATGTTTATCGGAAAGAATCTGCAATTATTTTGCAGTTATTAAGTTCTCTTTATTCTTCTGAGGAACTATTTTCAATCCTTTTGTTATATAAGATTTTCGCAACATAATTTATTATATTTTAAAAGAGAGAATCAATCATAATAATCTGTTATACATCGATTTGTTCGATAGGCAAATAGATCAAGTATTTTAAACTACAAAATAATTCTCAAGTATATTTATATTGAGAAGCATACTTAAAATATTTTTTCCTTAGAAAGCAAAAGCATTATATTTTCTTTTTCTTGCATTTTTTCGACAGCGATTGAAAACATTGAAAAGTCAGTTAAATTCCTGTACAGCAAATTGAATTTCGATTTTTGTGTACTCCTGCTGCAGTTTAGCTTATTTTTCGTTTAAAAAATAGTGAAGAGCAAAGGAATTGAAATATTTGGGGAAATAAAGCATGATTTATCTATAGCAATAGAAGAACGGAGATAGTTGTCATGCATTATTTTATCTTTTCAATCTTACCTGCGATAATAAAGCAATCATTTTCAATAAATTTAAAGTATCAGAAATCTATTGTTGTTCATGTTTCTTTGTCCATTTGTTAAGCTATTTGCTATATTGCAAGCGATTACTTTTACAATAATGCAATAATGCAAATATTTTCATAAGGAGCATGGATCGTCTGAAGTGAAGAGAATGGCGAAGGCAGTGATAATTTGGAAATGATTACTTTGTCTGCTGTTAAATTCGCTCACGAGATGGATATTTGATTAAATTATTTTATTCTTAATCTAAAACATTGTCATATAAATATTGCAGATTAAAATTTCAAGAAAATATTTTATTTTTTTTCTAATTCTTTTAATTATCGTGCGGAATCAGAGCTTTTCTTATCATAAAGGAAATTTAACTTTGAAATTTTCCTTTAAATCTTTACACTCTAAAATGAGACATTCAAAGTTGCTGATTATTTTTGTTTATTCATAATTCAAAATATTTTTTCCATGCATTAAAATATTCTAAACATTTCTTTCAAAATTTACTACCTTTCAAGCTTCACACATCATTTCGGCATTGCATCCCGCCTATTCTATTGTATGTTTATTTCGATTTCTCCTCTGCTGTAAAATATTTTTAACTATTCACCTATGTTTTGCGAAAGTGTGATAATCGATATGAATGCGACAAACTTTTGATTAAAGTCTTTTTCTTATCATAATTTTTCTTAATTTTGTTCTAGCGGAGAATTTCAAAATTCTTTAATTTTTTCTGCTTCCCCAACTCTCTGTTGATTTTAGACTTTCGCTTCAATTCGGTAATACTATTATTTCTTTTGAATTATTGCTAGTTTACAGTTCTTGCTATTTCAAGCAAATCGCTACGGTATTATAAGAGATCAGTTATAAGCCCATTTAATGCTTCAACTATGCATGACGCCCGTTCCTCTTCTTGACGTATTATCACAATATTATCGTTCTTGGAGTAACGCCAGATCTTCACCGTAATATTTTCGTTCCATTATTTTTTTCTTGCTCTAAAATACTTGTTTTTCTGCTTCTTGTTGAAATTCTTCTGATTTCCGGAATTGTAATCAGTTTACTAAGTTCAATTTTCTATATGGAATTATTAATTTATTAATTCAATTAATTGCGCACTTATCGATCAGAAGAACCTATCTTTTTATTTTTTTTTCTTTTTATTTTAGCTTGTAAAAGAAACTATAGCACATACAAATGCGAAAATATATAAGTGAACTTAGTAAACTGATTATAGAAATATAATTGAGACAATCCTCTCTTGGCTTTCGTTTGGTTTTTTGGTTTAGAGAAAATTGTTTCCAGAATTATCCGATTAATTTTCTGGATATTTGCCTATACAAATTTGTTTATATGTACATCTCTTTATATAATTTAAATTTATTTTATTTAAGATGCTAAAATATCAAGTAAGGTCGAGGAAAGCATATCTCAGATATCAGGGCAAAACAATCCCAAGTAGTAGCCTCAGTACTTCATCACATTTCATTGATAAACCATCATTGAAAGAGACAGTCTACATTTGTGATCGATCAAATTCTTTGAATTCCCTCAGTTCGATAGATAGCACTGATGCTAGCGAATGGGTTTGTGTTTATTTTGATTTTTTTTTCTTTTTTTGCAGCCTTTTCATGCTTGTTTATTATTCTGCAAATTATGGATTGTATACTTTTCCTCTGTGGCATTCCCTCTAAACCATTTAGCCATGAAATGCTTACTTTAATTGTAAATATTTAGAATTTTACACTTTTTCTACTCAAGTCAACTCGTAATACCATTACGCTGTTTACGATTAACTAATTTATCATGGCTTGAAATACTGTCAAAGTATTTACTGTAGTAATTGGATTATAGAACTAATTATATGCAATAAATGTCAGGCAAAAGACTGGTTTGTTTTTTTCCCTTTGAAAATATAGCTGTTTTTTTTAATATGTTTGTTTGCGGTATTGGTAAATATGTGAATTATCGATTACGTTACCTTAATATTACGGTATGGAACCGATTATTTTATGACATTTGCTAATTTCGAGCTGTTTGAAAAAATTTGGTGACAAATTTTGTGAAAAACTTCAAATTCAGAAATGTGGATTTGGTCTCGCTGAGATTTATTCTCTTTCCAAATCAAAATTTCACAATATTACAATTGTAGGGTACATTGCGCATTTATACTGGTCATATCAAAGAAGACACCGGTTATAAAACGTTAAAAATTTCAACGAACCATACAGCGAAAAATATTGTTGATACGATTTTGGCGAAATTTCGAATATACAAAGATCCCAATTTGTTCGAAATTATAATGGAAGTTTGGACTCGTAACAATGGAGAACAAGTATGCATGCTTTTCAATATGTGAAAATAATCACGGAGCAAGCATATCGAGAATAGTATTTTTTCTATCAAATTTGTTCTGATTCTACAGAATTAATGTATATGCTTGTTTTTTACTGTTTATTTGGACCAATTATTTGCGAATAAGTCCATTGAAGCGCTTTTTTCCGATCAATAATCCTTGAAATTTCGAATTCACTGAATATCAGCGAATCCTTCATCGAGAATACTGTAACATTCTAATGCATCTCTTGAATTCTAATGCATTTTTTTTCTGGAATAAGAAATAAAAAAGATTTAGAGATTCGCCATAATGAAGATGACCTCATACTTGAAATCAATTTAGAGTTTTATGTGTACAAACTCAAATTTTTTTAAAGACCATCATAATGCATTACAAATTGGCTCGACAAAAATTTGTACATTGAAATATAATGATATAATCATGAAATTCAGGTGAGGACACCACTATTGTTGCCTCAGGAAGCACGACCACTCGAATTACAACGTTGCCACCCTATGCACATGTCGCGATTCCTGATAAAAATGTCTACAAATGCTGTCCTGATACAGATATATGATTATTTACTCTCTTCAAAGGTAATGATCTCATTTCTTACTTTATTTTTGTAGAATTCTTTCTATCTTAGTCTTCATTTTTTATTTAAATTGATTCCATAAATAAAAACCTTCCAATAGGTTTCGCCAGTAATAAGAAACGGGTTTGCAAAACTCCACTTATCTTTAATATATGATAACCGATATCATCAAATTGATAACTTTGCTATAACGATAAATCGTTAGCTATTCTGTTGATATTATGAAATTAACAACAAATGTTTATCACAAAATTATTAATTAATGATTGTGGCATAAGTACAAGAAAAGTGTCATTTTTAAAAATAACGGAGCTGAATTAATTAACCTTGATTAGTGAATTAATAAATAACATGGTCATTGAATAGAGTACCTGCAAATCATTGTTTATCTCTCCACGAACAACTTGTTGTAAAGCGATCGTTATGCTACTTGCAATGAGTCAACGGCCTGAACCATCAACTGATTTTCGATTATATCTATCGGAAATGGGTAATGATTTGGAAATGAGCGATGAGCGATATATTGGTTGATTACGTAAAGATCGAGAAATCATGATTCGATTTTTTTGCTGAATCAAGAAATATTTCTCTCTGTTATGATCTGCACTACTGTTCGATTGCACATGAGATATGAGTTGTTTGGAAACGATCAGAAATTTTGCTTGATACATTTGCAGCGTGATATCAAAAAAATAAAATATCCATTTATATATATCACTTTGAAAATGCTGCACAATGACATGCTGGTTCAGTTTCATACGTTTGTTTCAAATAAAATGTGAAAAATTATTTGTTTAACATTTTAATAACTATTTTACTATTGCATTTCGCCTTCTTTATGAGCTCAAGCCAGTTCTATTAACTAATGATGTTACGACGAAAACGAAAATTGTTGAAAATTTTATTTTTTATATTTTAAAATAAATATGGTCACGAAAATTGATTTTTCTATCATTTAAACATTGTTTTCGAGTAAGTAAGGCAATTCAGTTACACATTCAAAAATCAAATTAAGACAGCTGGAAGTTAGGGCTCGCCGGATGGAAGATAATTGCAAAGGAAGTTGTCAGAGATGACAATTAGAAAAGGAAATAATTGTGAGAAAATGACAAGGAAATAATTGTGAGTTCACAGATACGACAATTATAGAAGAGGTAACTTTATGAAATGATAATTAGAAAGCAAATTAAATGTAGCAGGTAAATTAAATATGATATTCCAAATCATTATAAGTTAAAGTATAATTATCTCGTAATTAGTATAGTGTAATTCTATGGTATTATTATAAGTTAAAGCAATTCTATGATATAATTTATTTCGGTTTTCCGATACTCCCGACTCAAGAGAGTTATACTTCTGGGAGAACAATTTGAGGTTTGTAGTGGAATGTGGTTTTAGCACATTGTTCGTTGGTATACTGCTTTCAACTGCTATTGAAATCCCCGTCATAGATTACTAGAAAGATATTGAAACTTCTGGATCACCGTTGTTTTTTTGATGTGTTTCCATCATTAATAATCTGCTCAGGAAGACAGCACATACCAAGTATATGTTCCTTTGTTTCCAGGTTTAGTGATTTATTCCAATATCAATGATGATGTTACCATTCATCAGAGAAGGGCCAGTAAAATTATAATTTTAGGTTATAGTTGTTTGCAAGGTGCAGCTTGAAATGCACAGTTTTCATTTCTATGAAGCACTTCCAAATTCTCCATTTATAAGACTTCTATTTGGATTGATGTTCAACCGGTGCTTATGAAAGGAAATATTCGAGAAAGTAGAGGAGCGATGGCGGGATTCAGTAAAGAAGTGAACATCTCAACGATGCTTAAGATTTCATGAATTATATCTGAAATATATCTTCTCTTGCCGTAAAGTAAATTAATATATTCAATGGTCTAACCAATAGCATTGATAGACCTACATGTTATGGACCGATTACAACTGATAAAGATGCTACTACATTTTGAGATATGTGGATTTATTGGTCGAAAAGCATTGCTAGAAAAGTAATTAACAGAGCTACTGCGTCAATTATGCTATCAAAAATATATTGTAGTAGTTGAACAGCGACAGTATGCCAACAGTAGAATTAAATCGACACAAGAGATACTTTGCAAAGATATCGAAAATGTTAAAATCAATATATTCAGGATTGTTTGAGAGCAACGCCTGGTGATCATCTCTTAATGATTGAAATTTATGCTCAATTTTTTTCTTATTACTATTCAAGAATTTGTATTATCTAATTAGAAATTTATAATTATAATTATGGTCCACAATTATTATGAAAAAGTTTTCGTAGCACTTCTTTTCTTCTTATTATTTTGGTATATGCTATGCGGAATACTACATTCATGAGAGCGATTTCAAAACGGATGAATTATCCTTACAAATTTTAATGCATGTTTAAATTGAGACCTTCACTTTTGTACATTTTAAAGAAATATTAAAATGAAAGCAGCGGAAGGAGACTAATTATCACTGAAATAAATAATTAATGCTTGAGATAACAGAATAGACATTCTGCTTAAGAGAAGATTTAAGAGAGCTCTTCCCAAATTGTCATCAAAAGAGACTCAAAACAGTTTAAATAGCTGCAGAAATTATTCAAATATTTCCATTTTTCTCACTCTTCATCAGTAAATTGTTGCTAAACAACAAAAGCAAGTCCCGAACGATAAATTTTTCATGTTAGCCAGTAGAAGCCAATCAGTTAATTATCAGTGTATTCTCAGGAGCAACAGATTTTTCAATATATAAAAATTTTGATTATAGAAGGAGCAGGAAATAATTTATGAAGAACGTCATACATTTTCAAATGCTTTCACTTGTATTTTGCATGTTGCTTGCATCGATAATTATAAAAATTGCGCAACTGTTTGCAGTTCTATTTTTCCGAGCTATAAACTTTGCAGAAGGATAATAGAATTTGCAAAATTTGCAGTATTGGATTAGATCCTTTTAAAAACGTGTTCCACTATAGAATTTGCTTTCAATTCATAACTGTATAAATCTCAAAGTTAGTACATAAATCTTATAAATACAAATTGTCGATAACTTTATTCAGTTCGAATTTTCAAGAAGATTTAACAATTGAATTTTTCTTTTTTAATTTCAGTAAAACAATATTTTTTGAAATTTCGAGTTTCGATACTCCTATCCCTTAGGTTTTCTCAGTAAATTGCAATTGTTTGTCTTTCACTGGAAAAGAAAAATTTTAACATAACTCTAAGATTAATTTAGTTAATTGTTGTTGTATTCTAGATCCGCAAAGAATTTTGTAGTATTTAAACACTGGAATCCTTTTAGTTAATTTGCCAACTCATAAGTATCAATTTCCTCGCCAAATTAAATTGAAATTCAACAATTTAAACAAAAAAATCTTTTTCACATTAGCTGATTATTAGCATCAAGTAGTTTAAGCTTTCATGAGAAATGCAGGACATGTCGCTTTGGATTATCTAATTCTCATCGTTTAGATCAGGATAAAATGTCAGGATCATTTTGAGCGAGAAAATCTTAGATCCGGTTAAGAATCACTTCTATTCAGTATAGTTTGAAATAGAAAATTAACGAATTCATTTGCAAATTAGCAAGTCAGTAATTTAGGGTCAATCCACTGTGTAATATTAGACTTGGCAAGCAATAGGCATTTGCAGTATATTTAAACAGCACTGGATTACGCATATTATCTATCGGAAAACCCTGAAATTTCAATTCTGAGGACAAATTGTTCTAAATTAAAGTATTTCTAAGACAAGTGGTGAGGCACTTATCTATCATTTTTCAATCTTTTAATTAAAATACTGCATGGTTTAATTATTGTAAAATGCTTATATGCATGTATTCATTTTAGACGTTGTTGCTATCGTAAGTCGATTCATTTGTCTACAGTATAAAAGGCCAAGGATCTTTGATTCTTGGATCGGAACATAGTTACCCCCTTTAATTTGTCTTCAATTAAGTTTCGTGCAATATTTATTCTCTTGTAATCCCTAATCTCGCTAATGAATCTATCTTTGGATTTTTAGCCGGTTACAATTTAGACCAGACTTTCTCGAACTTGACTAATTGTCTGTACAAAGTTTCTAATTTTTACATCACTATCATTTCAGATGGCAAACATACCTTGAACAGATCTTCTTTCTTTGGACATTCTTCTTTAAGACTGAATTGAATACTGTCTCACTTCTATTCCTTCAATATAGCCAACTAGGTTAAGTTTAAGAAGTGCCATCATGTAAATACGAATATTTTTTGACCAGTGATAGTGACAATTATCTAATTGTCATAACTAACAAAATTTATTCGTTAGTGAAAAAAGTAAGATATACAGGAATAATGCAAAAAGTAGACAAATGTTGAGCAAATATATGCTATTAATTTCGTTTACTGGGTGCATTGTGTGAAGTTGACAAAATTCATACTGGAATACTTAGAAATGAACAGTTAAAAAAAATGAAATTATAGCAAAAATAAGCCAAATTTATTAATTTGAAAGTAAAATTATGAACAAGCACTTTTGTGGGGCGCGAATAAAATTTCATCTCTTATCTTTTTGAAATTGTGCATTTAATTAATTTATTTTTTACAGGAAAATCATTTTCTTTCACTCCTTTTTTTTTCATTCTGTTCCTTCTTATCCTTCAATTTTTTTCAGCCTCAGCCGGAAAACACATTGTTACTTTATGAAAACTGACGAATGAACCAATTTTCTTTTTTTGCTATTTTCAACGTTTACCTATTGACAAAATGTAACATGTGTTCCTTTAAACAAATTTAAAAAAATGAAAGTATGGGGAATTTTTCAAAGCAAATTTTTTAAATTTACAAGACTTTCAGTTTTTTCTTTCTAATGGTTAACAAAAATCGAATTTCCGGTTTAAGGATAAGAAGGAGATCTTGTAGATGATTGTTTTGCTGGCGACGAATTGAAATAAAAGATAGGAAAGAAAGTTATGTCAGAAACTTTGGTCATCAACTCATAAATTACCGAGATTGAGTTACAAATGAGGGAATGAGAGGTAATAGGAGGAATATATTCCGAATGTTGAGATACATCACAAAGTCCTTTGTGAAATAAAAAAACTCAGAGCGGTAAAATATTTACTTAGTCCAGAGTTTCCTAGACAACAGACGACAATGGAAAACTGTGATCTGCCGTGGCGATGACGCGGTGGGCAGTAAACAAAAGGCCGGAGTGTTTTTTTAGAGAAAGACGTTAGATTAAAGTTTATTACCGGATTTGCTATTTTTGAACCTCGTAGTTGTTGTTACAAATAAAAAGATAAAATTGTGACTGGTCAAGAAAAGATTGGTCACCACTGGTTAAGGCGAAGCTTTTCTGGATTTTTAATTCATTTAATTTAGGTTGAAAAATCAAAAATTATTCCATTTTATAAATAATTTAAACGCACTAATATATCCAACGATTTCTTAATCATAGAAGAAAGTCAGTTTTTGAGGACCGCCTTCATTAAGAAAATATAATCAAGAAATGCGCTGGTTTTTACTTGCACCGATGTTGTTATTACTTGCACCGATGTTGCCACAAGGTTCATAAATTAGTTCAAAAAACGGTTTTTGGGAAATTGAATGTTTATATTAGCAATTCTTCGCCCACTATTCCCAAGCTTTTACAAAAGTCTAAAAATTAAATTTTTTCAAAGATCATTCAACATTGCATTGCTTTCTTAAATCCGTTGAAAATTTTTTGTAAAATTATTACAAAAAAGCCAAAAAAGATACATCGTGCGTACGAATGTTTCGTGACGTTTAGTATGCAATGATTAAAAGTACTGTGAATTCGCGTTTCAATGACTTTAAATTTTGCTTTCAAAAATTATCTAACATCAGTCTGACTGCATTTTATGCACTAAGGAAAATATGCAATCTAAATTTAATATTTAAACAGCAAATAAATCTTAATCTCATGAAATTTCGAATTAAATTCAAATTGTTTAATGATATTTTTTTCGAACATTTGTGAAACATTTTAAAAATATTGATCACTTTTCCATGTTAACAACATCTGCAGTGTTCAGCTGTTCAAATAATAAATTTAGATTGCTTTAGATATTGGAAAATAAACATAACAAAATTTTTTATTAAAAAAAGAAACCAAGTATATTGGAAACTAAAAAAGCAAGCATAACAAAACTCATTCAAACATGAAAAAGTACTTAATATTCTTACAGCTAATTGAATTATGAATTATAAAATATTTTGCTGAAAAATTAATAGAACCAGCTAACCTAGGAATGCATGGAAATGGCTATCGAGAAATGAACATTGTTAGCGTTTACGATGACTGCAACTGCAGATTCGTTTGGAAGAATCATATGATTACAAGGATGATAGAATGCAACGAGTGGAATAATCGTCGAATAGAGATATTTTAATAAGTTTTAAAAGTAGTAAACATAGTAAAGAATGAAACAAACAAATAGAAATTAATGTTTGGTAGATGAAAGCAAAAAATGCTTCAAAGATAGACTTATGTACAAAAAACTTTATTTATGCGCAGAAACTGAACAAAGCATAATTAATCTGAGCTGAGCACTTTGCAGTATACAATTTAAATTTACAATGGCCTTTAGAAAGGACAATGGTGTAATGCATTGCATCATTCTATTTGCAGTAAATTAAACAAAAACTCTGTTGAAACAGATCGAGCGCTCATTTTTCCATTTTTGCTCTTTCTATTTTCTGTTTGTAAATCACTGTTATTACCTTGTAAACCACTGTTATCCTCTTCTAATTAAATTTCAAAGATTCCATTTGATGCGATAACACTTGATTAACTTAAGATCAAATAAATGCAAACTGAGCCAGCAGCATGAGAAAGTCATATTTATATGAAACCTTGAATGGCTTTGAAAAATGAAGTGTGAATAAAAGTGTTTTTTGCCCTTACGGACGGCTTATTTATGATATTTTAATTAAAATAAAGTTCCAGGCTTGATGAAAAAACTTTCAAAATTACAGCTCAAAAAAAAAAAAAAAAAGCACAGTGTTTCAACGCTCGAAACTGAAATACAACATATGCTGTAACAATTAAATCGATCAAAATATACCTCATTAATTTATCTCATTTCCGGAAAAAATTTAAGAAACTGAAACTTCAATACTTTTTCAAATAAACAAAAACAAACTTTTTTGTTGTTATTGCGTTATTCACTTAACTAATTCTACTGGTTAATCGATGAAAGTATATGAACTATCATCCTCTCTTCATCATTGCTGCAAAAGGTTATTCTGAAAATTTAATGCTTTAAGCGATGTTGTTTGCAAATAATTGCAATATAGCCTACACTCACTATCCCTCACTTTTCGATTATTCATTAAATGATTCTCCATTTTTCGAATTAATCTCTTCTCTGGAATTTTAAGTATATTTCTCAAATTTAAAGTATAGTTTCAAATTGGTAATGCTTATTCATTAAGTTTCAATTAAGTTGCATCATGCGATTGATAATTTAACAATGCCATTTGTCCTTTTCGCCATTCCGCAAAAATAATGCAGATTATTTTGAAGGACAAAACATTTTTCCCTTCTTTCTTTCTTTGATTCTTTTTTCATTTTTAGAAAAAAAATTTGATGAGATTTATTCTTTCTTCAATAATCATTCACAATTCTTGCAAAGTCAAAGAAGTATTTCTGATTTTCTAGAATGAAGCCATAAAATTTTGTAGAATTTTGTAAGTTGTAGAATTTTGTGAATTGTAGAATTTTATAGAATCTTATAAGTTGTAGAATTTTGTAGAATTTTGTAAATTGTAGAATTTTATAGAATCTTGTAAGTTGTAGAATTTTGTAGAATTTTGTAAATTGTAGAATTTTATAGAATTTTGTAAGTTGTAGAATTTTGTAAATTGTAGAATTCTGTAGAATTTTGTGAATTGTAGAATTTTATAAATTGTAGAATTTTGTGAATTGTAGAATTTTGTAGAAAGAAATGACGGAGAATCATTTGAGATATCATCCTGCCATCATCATCCATCACTGATATATGTTACTATCTTCCCTTCAACCTGTGCAAGGGTCAAATGTGAGATAGTACATTTTCTCTCTGTCACCTAAAAATGTCAACAGTTGAAAATAAATTGTTTAACTTTAATTTTGAAAGAAGGTCATCTTAGCCTTTAGTTTCCTTCTTACTACTAAGTTGTATCGTATTCTGATCAATTTGAGTTATAAATCAATTAATTAATTAAATCGATTTGTCCTGTGTACTTTGCGCAAAACTATCCCATCAAACTATTTAAAGCCAAACTTATCTTTTCACTCAGATTATTCGAGATTTTGCGCTGCTACAGTGTTCCGTGACGTCATCTGCTTTCTCGGGAAACTGTACGTTTTCACTTATTGTATTTTTACGGTTTTTACGTATTACGTGCTGTAACTGTGCTTGGCCCACGTGTACGTTGTTAGCTTACGTTCTTATAACTGTGCTTGGTCTACGTGTATGCTGTAAGCATATGTGTCAGATAAGTTTACAATACATTTTCGCTTTAGCGAAGATTTGAATTATCTTTAAATTATTACTTCTTCAATATACTTCTTCGTAATAAATGATTAGAAAACGTCTCACGAAGCTCATATAGTTTTTCATCTGCAAGAAATTTAATATGTATATCCGGTACGTAAACCGGAATATGTAAAGAATGCTAAAGAAAGAACGTTAGTTTCTCGTTAAAAATTTTAAATGAACGCTTACGTTTCCATACACGTAATTGTTTTGTACGTTAAAAATCGATTGAAAAAGTGTTTTGTAACGGTGTTGGCAGTTATGTAGATGATGTCTCCATTGTTTGTGTTGTGTTCGTCACTATCGCCAATAGCAAGTGTAACACATTTCGTTCCTATTTACCATTCCCATTTTATTTCATTTTCATCACAGTAACAATTTACAATTCTCTAAAAGTGTTCACTGTTATATATTCAGTGGGAAATGCCAATTCATTTTTAAATCATTCCTTCATTTCTATCAAAAAAAAATTCAACCCAATATACTGTAATTTTCAGCTTGAATTTCTTCAAATTTAACATACCTATGCTTTTACTTATATCTTTATCCTGCATATGAAGTGTGATAAGGCGATATATAATCGAACTTTGCGATTCCTTATCTGTTATCACAAGCTTAAAATTCATGTAGAAGCTTGAGTTGATAGACAGACTTTCTACTTTAAACTTTTTCTTCGGTAGAGCTTTAAATCCATCTAGAGGTTATAATGATGAATGCAATATACTATTGATGACTTGTTGATTGGAACTATGCAACTTATATGTTAAGCTATTAAATAGTTCATTTTAATTTTGATGCCAGGAATACCTGATTACTCATCTTATTTTTTGATATATCATTCTCTTATATTATAATATATCATTCTTTTAAGATTTCTTATCAGTATTTTAAAAGATTGACAAATTTGAAACTTTTGATCTGACACTTTGTTCTCAGGTGATTTGATAAGAATTCATAAGAGCAAATTTTTTTATCTGAAAAAAGCTTAATATAAATTCTGTCTATCGTATTCAAGCCTCATCTTAGAGGTATCAACGGATAATTAATATTTTTTTGTGTGAATTTTATTAGGAATACCTTGAATTAGTGAATTGCACTGTCATTTTTTATTTCATTTATTTGATCTCTCAAATTCAAGACTAAGTGATAAGTACATTTATGTTTAATGTTCTGTTCAGTACATTGTTTGCGATTGATCAGTCTGCCTTGATTTCTTATCAGTTTCTTTCTGCTTATCACTTTCTGACTCGATTTGCTTCATTTTTATGCTTGAAACTGTTTAATCATTTTCTCTTTCAAGATAATATAAATGTATTAAAAAAAGGAAAATGGATTTTTAAATTCCTTTTTCTATTTCTTATTTGGTTAAGTGAAGGAATTAGGAATTCTGTTTGATATTTAAACTTGTTTTCTTGCAAATGAAGTTTTTTTAATAGCTGGAAAGCTTTCTATCTCGCCATTTGAGTGATGATTTCAATTTAAATAACTGTGAAGGCCATATTACGCCACATTCTCTTGAACTAAACAAAATATTTGAAAGATACATTTTACAGGATGAAAATAATGGCAGAAAAGAGGTGGGAGGTATTATTGCAATATGTAAACATTTGTATGGTATTATTGTACTTTACATAATTTTACATGTTTGTATTCGTTTGATTCTGACGAATTAATTTAAGCTCCGTCATGTTAAGGTTTGTGTATTGTTTTGTCAACATTTCTATCACAGATAAATCTGTGAAATTCTAAATTTGAGTGAGAATTGACAAACTTGTTATCTTGATAATAAGATATAAAACAATCTTTTGCTGTTCAGTTATGGGGGAATCAATTAATTTCATTACTGAAATATTTGGTATATATATATATATATATATACATATTAACGAAGTATCAAAAAACCATAAGCTTCAATGGATCGAAATAAATTTTTCGATACTAATATATAATGGATACCAACAAAATAGTTTCTGCGCATGAAAGTGTTTATTAACTGTTACATTGTTGTCGTATCTTATTTCACAAAATATTTTTGAAAAAAGAAAAAAAAAATATTTTTCAATTTGTTAGAGACACCGTAGTTGGGAAGCAGGCTTAAGTGTAATTCTACATTACTTTAGAGTTATATTTTCGAAAAGCAGTTGTAATTATTGGTTTCTCTCCTACTTTATTTTTCTGCTTTACTTCACAACAGCTGTTTTGACGTTTTAAATTAGGTCGAATGTTTCAAAATTGTGGCCTAAATAGTAATCCATCAAAGATTTTGTTGAAGGAAATTTTTTCCATAGGCTTGTACAGATTTCCACAGGATTGCACAGTTTGTAGTTCAGATTGGAAATACCAGAAAACATTTCTATTATTTTCTAAATTTGTTAAACTATTCTTTGTTTGGATTTTCCAAGAAACAAAGAGTGTTGGAAATAGTTCATAAAAGCAATGAATGTATATGTAGTAGTCGGAAAACAACAGTATTGGCAAGATTTATTTGTTTTGCAAAGTATGATCATTTATTCCCATTATACCAGTAAGACATTATAAAAAGTTGAGTCTGAAAGCTGAATGAGTCCGGAACTGTGCCTGATTGGCTTTCTTGCTTGATTTATGTTACAGAACAAAAAAATTTTTACAATAATTTATAAAAGACTTCATGTACAAAGCAATAAATTTTTCAAGATTTAGGAAAATCAATTTTGTTAACACTCATTTTTTCGTTCAATTTTGTTGACACTCATTTTTTCGTTCAATTTTGTTGACATTTATTTTTTTCGTTTAATTTTGTGAACACTCATTTTTTCGTTTAATTTTGTTGACACTTATTCTTTCGTTCAATTTTGTTGACATTTATTTTTCCCGTTCAATTTTGTGAACACTCATTTTTTCGTTCAATTTTGTGAACACTCATTTTTTCGTTCAATTTTGTGAACATTCATTTTTTCGTTATCGTCATCGTTGATTAATATAAATTTTTCGACAAATCACAACTTGAATACAGTAAGGCGAATGAACGGAAATGATGAGATTTTTTAAACAGCGAATAATTGTTTGTTCATCATAACTGGAAAATTTTTAATCTAAATTTTGGGAAATAAAAGCTGATATTTAGAAGACACGCATCTAAATATTTATTTTGAGATTTCATTAGTTATTGATATCTATCAATCATGTCAAATAACCTTCTATTGAAGTTCTTGTTCATTTTATGAGGTCAAATCTGCTATTAAAAGCAAAATAAGTAATATAGTAGATATTTTTTTTTTATAGTTGAAAATCGATATAATCAGTCAATGATATCGAATATTGAGTAAATGATATGTTTTCGTTTTTTTCCATTTAAAAAGAAAAAAAAACATGCGATATGTAAGATGATGACAATATTCATCTTTTGATTCTAATAGTTGACAGTGATCTGACTAAAAAAAAGAAGAGTGCAATGTAACATTGGCAGTAGCAATGATAATATTTATATTAATATTAATAACAGTGGTGATATATTTGAAATAAGAAGTGTAACTTTTGAATGAAAATTTTGAGTGTTTTCATTGAACTTTTTGCCGATAAAAATTAAGAGTTGTTGGACAACTTTTTCTTCATCATTAATTATATAATTGTTGCATTGCTATAGGGTAAGTTTACTAGGAATACCTGATGAAATTATAGAAGCAATTGATGAATAACATGTTGAAATGGCGTAGGATGTTAATGTTCAATTGATAAATGAGGAAGATAGAATGAAAAGGCTTTGAAGAAGAGGAGAAGGTTAGGAAAGTTTTTGCACTTAAAGAAGGCATGAATGCTTTTTTCATTCATTCTATACATGCATTCATTGAAATGGATTTTTGTGGGCTGTAGTGTGTGGCAATAGAAATGCCTGAAAAGAAAAGGAGTATGTAGTATTTGTTGATATTAATATTGCCAACGAATTGATTTTTTTTTTTCATTCTTTCACAACAAACTTCCTATTAATTTTTAGTATTACGTAGACTTTATGCTAATGTTGTTTCTATGATACAATGAATTAATTGTTAAATTGTTAGTAACCTAACGTTAAACGTTAGTAATCTTTCAGTATTACTTTTTATTACGGATTTTTCCGTAGAAAAATAACTGTTTGCTGTTTGTTGTTTGATACAGTTTCATATCAAGTTTGGAAAAAATCAGTTCTGTTTTACATGAAGGGTATAGTTTAGTGGCTTTTAATATTGTTGTAATATATCATTAATTGTGATATTATTAGTAACATTGTTTATGATTATACCCAGAATTTTTCAAATTATATTTTTTGTATATGCTTAAAATTTCAAATTGCAGTTTCCACAAATTATTACAGCGATGCTTCGATTCTAAATGTAAATTAATTTTGTTGAAGTTGACATTTATATATGCGATTATAACAACGATAACAATAATAAGGTGGTGTTGATAACACAAAATTTTATCATTGCTTTAATCCAGTTTTTGATATCATTCATTTAATAACATTGCTAATTTATATCCTCAGGCATTACAAAAAGAAAAAAAACAGACTTTTAAAGAATTTTCACTTCGTACATTTTTTTTTTACCTTCTTTGTTGTGATTTACACTTCAGTAAATAAATATGCGTTTCTTTTTTTTCTTCTTTGTATTTTGTTTCTCTTGAATAACATCAAACTGATGCTCAGTTCTTTTTTTTTTTTTTTTTCTATTACTTTTGTTTTTATCTTAAAATCAATTCAGCAATACCATTTGTTGTATTAATTAATAACTTACCTTGTCGAGGCATTTTATCATCAGGATTAGTCATACTTATTTATTTTCTCTCATATATTAAGTGCAAAAAATTGTTAAATTCTGAACAGTGATGTTGTAATCCAACAAATAAATAATTGGTGACATCTGTTATCATTCGTTAGATTTTAATCGCTGCAATAATTTATAATAATTTTATCAAGGTTCTGCCAGTTGCCTGCTGCTATACTGGATGTGAAAGAAAACGTCGAAAAACTAACGAAAGATACACGGCGAGAAAGATGCCAACGAATGAAATGACGGTAAAACCAACATCATTTATAGGCCGCATTAGCGCCCGTACAAGTCTTATGTCAATCAGAGATTATAAAACTACAGTGCAACTATTAGATGATAACGAAACGATTTGTCAAGAATTCAAAGTTCGTTAGCCTTTCTTAAATATTATATTTTTAATATTTTGCTGAGTTGAAATTAAAAAACAAAAAGCCTCTTTTTGACATTGCGAAATTTTAGATAGTTAGAAAAATAAAGTTTTTTTGTAAGCCATATTATTTTCTTTTTAATAAATTTCAACTTCTAAACGCTGTATTTTGCTTCAGAATTTTGATCCGTAACCTACATCTTAATAAGATCCATATAAATTTAATAATTCAAATTGTTTTTCTGAATTTTATCTGACATTTTCCTAAATACTTTTGAAGTTTAAGTTTTTGAAAGAAAATATAAGACATTTCAGAAGACATCCAATGCCCAAGTTATATTAGACTATGTATGCGAATGTCTGAATATTGTTGAAAAAGATTACTTTGGACTGCGGTACCAAGATTTCAGTAAAAACAGGGTATGTCAAACTTAAGTCAGGATAGTTTTCTCTTATCATTTGTTTTTATGTATATTCTGATGTAATTACCGCTCATGAAATTTCAGTTATGCTTATCTACGCATTGATTAAGCTTCTGAAGCATTTTTTCGGCAAGCATTCTGTTTTAAAGAGAATGATGAAATTTCCGAATTTTCGCAAATTTTTTGTAACTCTTATTTTCATTTCCAACAAATGCTTCTTGAATAATTAGTTTGCTAAACAGTTATGATGATTTATTTTCAGTATTGGATGGATCTTAACAAACCAATATACAAACAAGTACGAGGTAACGTTGTGTTCGTTTTGACTGTTATATTTGTATCTCGATCAAAGAGAAGACAGTAAAAGGGTAATGTAATAAATCATAATGGAGTTAGACGCATCTGAAATTTTCATAAAATCTAATCAAAAAATTTTCAAGGTCCTAATGTGGCTTTACGATTTCGCGTTAGATTCTATCCATCTGATGTCAACGTCCTGAAAGAGGAGATAACTCGGTAAGTTACGAAATTGTCCATTTATATTATGCATTTTTAATGGAGTTATATTTGATTTCCACTGACTTATTTAACCATTATTTGGGATTGCTTCTTATGATTCTAATAATATTTCCTCATTTATCTGTTTTACTGATAGTACTAAATGACTAAATGAAAAAAGCTCAAATCCTTTCTTTTATGATTTGCTTATCCTTTTAAATAATTGTTAAACAAGTATTGCTTTTTTCCCTGAAGCTTAATGTAATGTAGTGTTTTAAAAGTATCATTATGCTTCGTCTATTTTTAGCGCTGTTCATGTTCTACATATTAGTATGTTAGAAAAATTTGTCAGAAATGAATTTAAATTATTTTTTATACATCCTATAATGATAGAAACTTTTTCTGAAGGTATATGTTATTTGTGCAGTTACAAAGAGACCTCCTCCATGGGCGCTTATATTGTCCCCAGAATGAAGCAGCTATACTGGGCGCGCTGGTTCTGCAATGTTTGTTTATCCCTGTAATTTGAAATGTAACGTATTTTTTCGACAGAGTACATGGTTTTCGCATTCATTTATTAAGTGAAATGAATCTTCGTTTTTTCGTATTCATTTTAATTTATGTAAGTTTTAGCCATAATCGGTGATTACGATGCAGAAGAAAGATCAAAAAACTACGTTGCTGAATACAAATTACTTTTAAAACAAACCGAAAAACTTGAAGAGAAGATTACTGAATCTCACAAATTACTCAAGTTAGTTTTTTTGTTCTTGCATTCTATAGTGAAGTCTAAAGAATTCTCTCTTTTCAATAGTTCGAGCTTTTAAATTTTAATTGAAACGAGTGATTCTTATTCGAGTATTACTCGTGAGTCACATTTATTGTTAATTCCTTTTTAAGTTTTTGATCAGTTTCTTTACACAGAGGACTCACTCCGGCAGAAGCGGAAATGGAATTTTTGAAACGAGCATCTAAATTAGACACTTATGGATTTGATCCATTTACTGTGATGGTAAATATTTTAATGGTGCTGTCGTCATTTCTTTAATTTCTTTAATGCTCGGTTATAGTTTTAGAGTTTTTTACTTTGTTTTTCATTTACTATCGCAAATGATTGCTTCCATTGAAGTATTAAGTTGTTTTTAGAATAAGCAAAAACAGATAATGTACATCGGAGTTACATATCGCGGTATCTACATTTATCATATCAGCCGAATGATTCATCAAATCACATGGTTCGTTTTATCTTGACAATAAATTGCTCTGATCATTATGCTGGCTGTTATAGTCGCGTGAGCTGACTGCTAATTTGTCTTTATTTATTTTATTTTAGTTATTAAAATGACTTTACTTCGATTTTTTATTTTTTTATTCATTCTTTTCAAAAAAACGTGCATCTTATCGAGGCGGGCATAATTATTAAGAAATGTTTTTTGAATTCTATTCTGAATGGGAAATTAAAAAATGATATTTGCAACTTTGCTTTGTAATAAGGCGGAAATATCAGTAGGGGAGGTCTTTTTGCAGCTGTATGATTCAAGTTTTTTGCATATTTTATCTACCTGCATTCACATTCCATGTAACAACAAGAAAGAAACTATGCATTCTTAACAACAAGCATCAGTGATTCATTTCTAGGAATGAACTAGAAAAAGTAGATTATGTTGGAAAAGAGATCATGATAACGCCGGTGCCATCTTATGTATCGCCTTACTTATCGCCCTCTGATAATGCTGAAGTACGTTTCGTAAAAGTTTCTGTAAATAAGTAAGGACATATCAACAAATTTTTTATTTTAGTTTAGTTTCTAAAAATAAGTAAGTCTTCAAATTACTTCCGATAACTTCTATTAAAGCTGAATTATACTGCTCATCAGTTTATGTCACTCTTTTCAGCATATAACGGAGGTACTGAAATCCACTTCCAGTGTAAGAAATGTATGGCGTTAGTTTGGAATCTTGATTTTGCTTTTAGTTGAAGAATGTTTGTGGTCTGATGAAATGTGAAATAATATGTGAATTTAATACTTAGAGTTTGAATTTCCTTGTTTGTTTAGCATCATAATGCTTATAGCAATGTTATTACACCAAATGCGTCAGTCATTAAGAATTATTTTTTTTATTTTTAGGGATATATCAAGCCCTATAAAAGGGCAAACGTATTGAAATTCTATTGTCCGTCAGGAATGTTTGCGAAACACCTTTGGCGTCATATTTTGTCACAGCAAGCTTTTTTTACTGAAAATGACGCCAAGCATATTAAGCCAAAGTTTTCAAAGTCAGTTTTAAAATTTTTTTTAGGCCTTTGGAATTAGTATGAGTCAAGTATTTCTGTATCAGTCATTTAAAAAGATGATGGATAAATAGATATAAATGCTGCTTACAGGCCTCGCATACCCTTGTTGACTCGTGGTTCAACGTTCCGTTTTCCGACATTAAGAGTACTTCACGAAATTGAAGTAGAAGGGCCTGGTAAACGTGATGGGCCTCAACCAAAATTTACCAGATATCCACTGCTCCGCCAGGCACCGCGACAACATGACTGCGGTACCGGTGACAAGCGTAACTCGCTTCTAACTGCTGGCAGTTGTGAGAAATTCTCCGAAGGTAAGTAGGATTAGGGATTCATATTTCATAACTGAGATGAGGATATTAGATGAGATTGTCTCTTAATGCTGCTAATAATCGTTTAAATGATTAGCAGCGCTTTCATGAGCGTTTTAAATTTGTTTTTCTAAATCCTAGTTCTCAAATCAGATTACAATTAAAAAGAATGTGAAATGTTGGATCATTTTCAAAGAATGGAACCGTTTGTCCACTCTAATCCTTGCGATTACACAAGATTTTTGCACAAATATAGATTAGATGATTTATGTTTAGAAATTTCAGTGATACCGGAAAATATGGAGGAAGAAAATGCAATAAAAATAACTTCAAATGATACTGTGATGAGTGAAGTGGATTTACTGCCAATAGCCGAACCTTCAACCGCTGACATTTCCTCATGTTCCGAGAATACGGTAGGTTAAGTTTTAATAAGCTGCTGTTAACTTCATAGTAGATGTTATTCACTTTTATTCTAGTAATATGTTCCTAAGTTGCTGTGTTCTCACATTTCATCTGCAATTAACACTGCAAATTTCTTCAAAATTTTTCGATTTCTTGCTTTGTTTAGAACAGTTTATGTTTCTCTTAAAAGATTCAGAAGACAGCTGTTCGTGTTATGAGTTCAGTTCCTTTTTCACACGCTTTTTTAATTCTTTTAAAAATTTAGAAATTTATGTGAAAGTTGGGAAAGTGTATCTGATTGAACAGACAGAGATTTAAACTAACGAATGTTGATCATTAATTTTATTAACTTTTTTTTTGAATAGATATGGAACTGTAGCATTCCTGAAGATGGAATAGGAGCGTTATCTAATTTAAATGCTAGAGAAAGATCGTGTATTAACTTTTACTTACAGTATTTCGAAGATTGAAGTGATTGACTGATAACTTGTACGGGTTGGATTATGGGATTGACAATTAATCATATCTGAAATTTGAATTCTTAAGAATTGAATTTTGAAGCTTTCCTTACACACTTGAATTTCGGTTGCTTTATTTCAGACAACATTTATTATACATCTTGTGCGGAAAGAACCATTATCTTCACAGACGGTATGATAAAATCAATGCTCACATGATATTTGTCTTAGATAATGCTTCTTTTTGCTAGATTGTTTTGTGCGTTAACTATCAAGTTCATGTTTATTGTGACATAACTTTGTTTGTGTTAACAGTTAGACTAATTGTTCCTAATTATATGTTGTAGTCACGTTCTCGCGGATGTGATTAATGAACTCCTATTATATGGAATGTCCTTTATCATTGTTATGGGTGAAATTGAGGGGAGTGAAAAATTAGTGGGAAATATGAGAAACATATTTATAATATTGAAATTCTTAGTTTTATCGATTTTTGGGTTGAGATTTGTTCATTTTTTTAGACATCCTACAGAAATAGTTGCACAGAATTTTTAAAAAGTGACAGCATGGTTTTTTATTGCTTTCAATGTATTTCTTTTCTAAACTACTTGTGACCGTAAATACAATCTAATTCATTACATATTTTTATGATTCTTTTGTATTAAGCAATTTGTGCTGAGAAGGGAACATTATTGTCAGATTAAATCTGCTAATTTTTCAAAACCCTTAGTTATTGTGTTTTTTTGGGTTAGATAGTTTCCAAAAATAAATTTGTAGATTTCTGAGTAAGGAAATATTAGTAAGAATTTTTTGAAAGAATTTACAAAAATTTATGAATTTTCTGATAATCCATATACAGTCACCGGCAAAGATAGAAGTGCTTAAATAGCTTTCAGTGGTTGTTGGTGAAACCTTTGTTCAAATTATGGTAATTTTGCAGTTTGGGACCTTTGATTCTGGAATGCAGTTGCCAGTTAAAGACTCATTTGAAGAGATGCTGGATGCGATGAAGCCATTATACGCCAGCGCACCTATTAGTCCTAGTACTGGTTCCTCTACAGTCTTTACAACGACATCGACGACGAAAATAGATGATGTTGGATGCAATATTAATAGACATAGACATCTCGAAAAATTAGAACATGATCATAATATCGCTACTACTAGCTCCCAAGTTTTAACAAACAAAGCGAAACTTGGAATTATCACAAGGCGTTCTTTCATTTCGACTACTACGTTTGCTGCCAAAACATTCTTCTCACTACTATTGTTTTGGCTTCTGTTAACTGCCATCGCTATTTCTTTGTTTGAGGTATGTCATTTATTTTACTACAAACGACATTGACTTTCAACACATCTATTGGTAATGTCGTAATTACAGAGTCGATCATACGGGAGATATAATTGAGTCTTCCATAGAAGAACTCTGAATAGCTGAATTTGTTTAATCTATCCCTTAGGCATTTTTAGCTCCGTTTACTAGCATATCCATTTCTCTCGAAAAATTTTGATTAAGAATATTTCTTTTCCCTTTTGTAAACTTTGTTTCAATCGTCTAGTAAATTCTGTTTTTTAGCACGATTCACCATGGTTAGATTCCATACCAACCTTGGATTCAATTAGGCACGTATTGTACGAGCCATTGCGGCACTACATTTTGGCCCTTTATGTTCGCCTAGTGCATCACTGAATGTTTGGAAAAATTTCTCTTTTATGTTAGCTGTCGAATTTTTTACTGAATTTCATATTTCCACAATTGTCATTCGACATTTAATCATTTTCCTCTTAAAGGTGACAAAAAGGCAGAAATATTTAAACCAGAATTTAACTTTTTAAAAGAAATTTTTTAATGCATTATTTTGTTGATATTTTTAGAGACAAAACTTTGTTTTGTATTTCCGTTATAAGTTGATGACAAAGAGAAACTTCTTGTTTACAAAAAAGAAAAGGTTAAATTTTTCTGCCTTGACATTTTTCCTGAAATGTCTTGCTGAGCCTTCCATTCTGTTTTTACTGCTACAGTTTTTATCGTTAATTAGAATGGTTTAAGCTTATTGTCAAACCTTGGGTTAGTTTTTGGAAAGATTTTCCACAATAAAAACCCTTTTTGAGACTTACTCTCAATAAGTATGCTAAACTTATGATGTGTTTGCATAATTTTCTTCGGTAAGGTGGGCTTCATTGGTGCAAAGTTGCTCGCCAAAAAATTTTTCACGGTTTGTTGAGATATAAGATGCCTTTTCGCACTTTAACTACTTCATTTTCCACCAATGATAGTTCATGATGAGAATTCACAAATTTATTTCGTTGTAGCTGAAATTTTCCTATTTTTTCAAGTCTTTGTGGAAAACTGTAATTTATAGATGCAATTTTGCATGAACATTTGATCGTGTTTATTTGGGTTACAACAACTTTCATATATAAATAAAGTTCAGTTATCGTATTTTCTTTTGCTTTTTCTACAATAATTTGGAAATGGACGTAATTTGGATTTTGAAAAATTTCGTTGCAACTAAAACAGAGATATGCAATCACAGCAACGCAACGGCGTCATGATGGCTAGACCATTTCTTCAACTGCTTTTCTGGATAATATTATTCATAGTAGCTTCAAGTACCGCATTTTTAGTTATTACATTTTTGGCCTTCACACATATTAATTGGGATAGCATGGCGTATATTGTAAGTCATTGTGTTGAAATGCATTGACCCAATAAGTAATCTGCGGAAAAGTCAAGAGCCAGCAATATTTGCCTAATTAGGATTTAGAATTTTCTTTTTCTTCACAAAATTGATGCTTTTTGCTTCTCAGTAAGCTGTGAAGCGTACTTTTCAATCTTGAAAATAATGATATTATAGTGTCATAGGTGTATTTTTTAACTATACTTTCATAGATATAATATTTCTCGAATTTGAAAGCTGCTACTACAAGTAGATGTTACTACAAGATGCTATTAAGTACTGTGAAATTAAGCTCAATGATTTGAGTTTTATGCATTCAACTCGCGGATAAAAATGAACTCATGTAAGAAAGAGGGAGCTTGACGTGATCGGTTGTTCCAGTATTCCTGGTGGTGCGAATTATTTCTAATAGTTGTCTGTCTAATGTTAAGCTAATTTTCGTAAATTTTTTTTGAAATTGAAATCTCCCGAATTCATCCTATGAGCAAATTTTTATGAGCTTCATGTTCTTTAACATTTTTGGCTTCTTTTTTTGCTTATTTATTAACAAAACAGAAGTCAACAACGGAACATTCAATTAAGAAAAAGGAAATGTTTTGATAGTATTTTATCGTAGCAATATTTACGAGAATTTGGGATTTAAAGCTTGTGCTTCTCCAATTATCAACAAAATGGATGGGCAGAGATATGAAATATTTCAAAGAGTGTGAAAGAGAGAATGGAATTTCATTTGAGATAGAATGGCTTCATACAAAACACATTGAAATATTACATGCTAATCTGAGATAGAAATTGTCCCTTTATGTTTGAACCATATAAGTTGCCTTCCGAAAGCCTATTATTTGCATAGTTGGTGATTCTGATATGTATTGCTTGAGACTTGAAGGAAGTTTGAGTAATTCATGGCTGGAGATTCATGCACAAATGTCTCATCTTGCTTTAACTTTCACTATAGCCTTTGTTAAACAATAATTTCAATTATAACAGCTGTCATTCGATAGTAACAGTTGCTTGCTGCCTATTTCTGACAAACATAATGTTTGAAATA
>JARVGP010000676.1:0-34376 GCA_029876185.1 Mansonella ozzardi | reverse complement strand
TTTTTTATTTTTTTTTTTTTTTTTTTTTTTTTTTAAAAAAAAAAAAAAAAAAAAACAAACAAACAATTCCATTAATAGTTTTATCAACAAGTGATTTAAGCAAATTTTAAAGTGTCAATTTGATCAAACAAAGTGAATGTTAATTAATGATATGAAGCATTTGCGTAATCAAATTAGCATTTTACATGGCAGGGACGAGATTCTTTTTCCGATGCATTACATGGTGAATCTTCTTTTTCATCAACATAACGATGTGGTCTTATAATGCGTCGTCGTCGAATTTGTTTTCCAGTACCACATGTTACCGAACAAGGTGACCACATTGTCCATGGTTTAATATGACAGTTTCGAATTGCTGTGAATAGTAAAGTTTTTAAATTATTAAGTGAAGAGGAAAAATGAAATGGGAAGTAAAGTTTGAAATCTTCATCGCTTGTTGTTTGAAAGAAAAGAAAAAAAAATTTTTGTTAAGAACTTACGACAAGGTCTTAATTCACAACGTAGTTCTTGTACCATATGTTCAGGACATGAACGTCCACCATTACGTGGGAATATCTGAAATAAAAGTGAGTAAATTAAATTAAATTAAATTAAGCTTGAATTCATTACGTTATACCCGATTACTTCCTTTCCGTGTTGCAAAGTAGCTAATACATAAATAATGAAAGCTAATCTTTTCTATGATGTCACATTATTTTTAGGGTCATTTTTGACCATTCCTGACAAAAGAAAGTACCCACTTCTATCTGTCTTGAACGATGTCGTTTGCCTGAGCCGCATGTAGCCGAACAATTTCCCCATGGTGTCCATTCTGAGATCACACAATCCACTGGTGGGCCACCATCATTTATTTGATCAACACCAAATTCGTTGACTAACTGATGACCAGGTACTTAATTTCATTAAAATTAATTTGATGAGTTGCAAATAATCGATGTTTTTCTCGTTCTATATTCATTTATTTTAATTGAAATTCGAATATATTTCATGCAACAATTACATTACGAAAGCAAAACACAAATACAAATAAAATTTTTGGAGTAAAAAATAGAATGCCTTTGAAGTAAATTAATTCAAACAACCAACCAACTTCTCCAACTGGACTCTCGTAATGTTCCAAACACATGCGTTTACATTCATCTTCAGTTTCGAATTGATTTCGATTACCTTTGCAACCTGTATAGATAAATCGTTCACAACGTTTCAACTTCGAATTGTACCAATAACGCGGAAATGTCCCAGCGCATTGTCCTTCTTGCCTATCTTCCATGCATATTTCTAGAAGAAATCACTGATAAAAATGTGCTAAAAAGCACATTTTTCTCTGCGAATTTTATTATGAAAATATTTGATGGAATAAAACTTGAGAAAGTTTTGTTCAAAAAATTTAAATGTTGAAAAATAAAGAAACCCTTCGAATGTACGCTTAATAATCGTCGACAAGTCTGTAACTGACAATTCTCTTTTTCAAGTAAATTAACATTGGCACAGCGCTCTTCATGCTCAGCGTAGAATAGTAGCCTGGTTCGAACGTGAACCCCGTCATCACATGACGCACTACACGGTGACCATTCACTCCATGATGTTGCTCGACAAAGTGGATCCGGTGTTACTGAACAGTCATCACCGTTATCACCTAAAAGAGAATTATTCTTTTCATCGACTGGAATCGCTAGATTATTATTAAAAATTTTTTTCTAATTAGCTAAATATTTAATAGTAAACTGGATAAATGTTATTATCTTCTATTTCTCAAAATACCGGACAATTATTTTATTATCAATTATCGCATTGAATAAAATTTCTTTTGTTTCATAAATAAATCAAAAAGTACTTTTAGCTGAACTACTTGAAATTTCTACTAGTTTTCTCATATTTTTAATTTCAGAAACTTGTAATAACACTCTCAGAGGTTGCGGTTTCATTCGAAAATGAAGAAAAAAACAATATTGAATTTCTTCATTTCTAAGTGTATGAAGAAAATCATAAGCAGTATTATTATTATTATATTTCAGTAGTTCAAATCGATCAATGAAATATTAATCCAATATCACCCTTCATTTTTTTTCAAGGAAAAAATAATTCTATGAAACATTTCTTAACTGAGATCGGGAAAAGGAACTGCGCGAAAATAAGTCTGGTAACTAACTAACCAATGCAGATATCTTTGCGAATAAGCTCCACATTAGGACAAGTATCATTATTTGAATCGGGTTCTTTAAATATTCGCGATCTTGATCTTGTTCCATGACCACATGATACACTACATTCTGTCCATGGTGACCAGCCGCTAACAGAACATTTCGAATTGAATGCATCCGAATCTGAATTCCTTTTCTAACTTTTCGCATAAAATATATATCATAACTAAATAATTTCAGCAAAATTCCACGCAATATAGAAAACATTCGGAAGGAAGAATGAATACGAAGAAAACTCGAAATTCCAAATAGATTTTTTTATTTAAAATAAAGGCTTGGAAAATCTACAAACCAAGACATTCGCTAATTTCTGCATTGCAAAATTGTCTTTCGATCGTTTGACGATGACATCGGAACATTTGTGCTTTTATTGGAAATACATAAACACGAGAACGCATTCGAATACCTTTGCCGCAAGTTGCGGAACATAATGACCAAGGTTCCCAATTTGTTACCATACATTCACCTAGAAAAGTATTCGATTAATTGATTAACTAATTGTTTGAAAGGAATAAAAGCAACTACTTATTTCTTTCTTTATGGAATTCCTAATTTTTGTAAAGTTATAACAAGTTTATTGCATTATTTGTTTAATTTACTGAATAACTTACTCCAGTAATGTATTAAGTATCATTCCAGTCAGCATCCTAATTTTTCGCATTCTTCATTAAATCCATTTTCGTTTTTTAACTTGACATTTTGGAATCTCGCAGTGTAATGTGAGCATTATATTTTATTATTTATCTGTTTTCAAGAGATATTATTTAGAGAAGAATAGCTCAGCAACAAAAAATTTGAATCATTTTTTGAATAAATAAATAAAGTTTATTTCAATGCAAATTAAAAATTGAAATGAAAATAAACTTACGACGATCTTTGTATTCTTCATCTTCACTAGTACTTGTTGCATTATAAGCTTCTGTTTGATATTCATCTGCTGTTTTGCATGCCGATTTTATCACTTCTTTCCGAGTCAGTTTCAATCGAGCTAACGGTGCGATTATATCACTATTCTCATTATAAAAGGGTGATCGTTTATCGAGTTTCGTTGTTATCGCATGAATTGGTATACGAGGCTCTGCTGGATTATTTGGTGACTGAAATTGAAGTTTTTGAAGCAATTTACCCAAAATTCTAACAAAATCTGGAAATCTGATTTGCATTATCGAAGTATGCAATCAAATAAATGGCAAAAATTCAAAAAAGCAAAAACATTGAAATTTATTTTATAATTTTTTATTTCCTTCAAGATTCTAATTTTTCAGCAAAAATAATTTTAATTAAGCCTTAAAATTGCAATAACTGAACAAAATAAAACATCTGGTAATACTCTAAATTCATTAATTTGAAGAAAAACATGAAAAAAAAATGAACAATGAAATTAAAAAGCATACCATATATGTTGGCCCATTATCAGTTCCAGCATCGAAAGGTAACAATTCAAATGTTCTTTCCGGTATCCAAGTGCAGTCAGGTAAACATAAATTAACGGATGATATTCCAACGCACCAATCTGGTGATGGTCCAAACATTGCAGCTAGCGAAGCAAGATGATGATATCTGATAATTTAAGAGATAGTAATATATATATGTGCAGAATTATTTTAAATTAGTTAAACACTTCATCTGATCACTTCTTTCTCCATAATAATGCAACTATTTTTTTTCTTTCCGTAAAGTCTTTCAATACTAATTTGTTTTTAAAATTATTTAAATAGTTAATTTTTTTTCCTTTTTTCCTATCTGAAAAACAATTCCTAATACGATAAATATTTACTTATTCACAACAAATGAGCTAGTCGTTCTTCCTTGCACTTCCGGATACCACAATCCTTTAATTTTCATTAAAGTACGAATCTCTTTTGCCTACAAATATAATCCTAAAATTTTTGAATACTTCTTACATGAATGGGAAAAAGTATATCTAAATTAATTAACTAATTGTACTTAACAACTGCACTTGGAATAGATATTTATTCCAATGTTTTACATTAAGAATTTAAGCAACTAAAACAATGTGATTATATAAGTAAAACGAAAAACAATCTCAAATATGCGAGCAGTGATGGAATGAAAATATAATGGGATGAACAGTAATGAAATTAAAATAAAATGAAAAGAAAAAAAAGTTCGAAACATACATTTGCTTTCATTTCTTGCTCTCCTTTATAAGTATTACCCCATTCAGCAATTTCTTTCATACCATCTGTTGCAATCATACCAAACTTCCACATTGTGTAATTATTACTGTGACTTGCGCCGAGCATATCCGTGAAATGCGTCAAATGTTCTACTATATAAAATAATATTACCGATAATAATATCATAGCATAGTAAAGATTTCTTCTTAATTTAAGAAATTAATAAAATATAATGTACAGTAATGAAAAAAATGAAGAAAAAAGACTGAAAAATGACCATGTTATTGTATACTTTATTAGTCAAATTTTCCACTATGTTTTCAATTTTCAATTGATTTCAATCAATTTCTTCTTTAAAAAAAATTAAAAATTATGCAATATATTAAACTATAATATATTAAATATCATATTTTTGCATCATTACATAATTTTAAAAAAAGATACAAGATGGATAATCTTTGGGATGTGTATCTCTTGACCATAAACCAATAAATTCCAGATCATATTTGGCTTCATCACAAGCACAACAATCCAAGTTATCCTGATCGATTGTTAGTGCCTTTTTGTAGCCTTCTAAATTTTCCAGAAAAAATTTACTCAAACACAAAAATAAACGTTCTTTCTCTCGGAGTTCTGATTATATCATAATTATCAATTTAATCTATTAGATTATACTTGCTTAAATTATGCTTGCTCATTACGTTATCAAAAAAAGTTATCAATTTATCAGAATTTAAGTTATCACAAACTTTCAATGTAAAAAAATCTATTTCGGCAAATACTCGCAAACCTTTAATACAAAATTTCTTCGTCAATGGTCCATCATCACCATACCATATTTTCCGAGATGTTATTACGGAACCACGAAAATATGCACATCCTTTTTCCGATGTATCCGGTGCATGCCATAATACATGAACAGATGTTTTTGGTCTCAAATTTGAATGTGACACACCAGCTTTACGACAATTTGGAGCAATTCGCGCCTCTCCTTTCCGTCCTTGAAGCTATAAAACAATCAATTTTGATCGTTCATTAAATATTTCAATCATAAATACAATTTTTAAAAAAATTTCGTTTTTAGAATTAATTTTTCAAATATTTTCCAAAAAAAAGTTTGTGACTTAACAATTTATAATAATCAGCATTTCCTAAAAAGTGTTTCAATTTACATCAAAAAAGAAACAAACATATGAAAGCCGGAAAAACAAACAAAATGAACGGAATAACAGAAAACATTAAACAAAAATTACGTCAAATTTTCCTGCATGTTCTCCATTTTCAAATTGTGCATAGATACCAAATCCGCGGAAAGCTTGTACAGTGAATTTTGTGCGCCATCCTCGAAGTTTCACTGCAATTGTTTATTTATCGCATATGTGATTAATATCTTTTGGAAATAATTAAATCATTAAATTAATGTTTAAGCTTAAAACTATTCAAGACTTGATACAATAACGGTTGATCTACTGATAATTTATTTCTCTTTGAACAGTATAGAAAAAATGAATCGAATTTACGCAGTGAAAATGAATTTGACATTTTATTTATTTAACTATTATTCGTTCCTTAGTTTCTTCATAAAGTCACATCGATTATATATCATTTTTTATTTACTTCAAAAAAATCACTTCATATGTGAAAATTTCTTCAACAATACAAAACTTGCCGATATAACTATCTCCTGGTGTATAACCCTCAGGATTATTATCGGATGTATTTGTAACACTTGATATTTCAATCACAAAACCACTGTTACCCGGAGTTTTTTCTTCTTTTGCTTCGTATAATTTTCGCTGACACTTATCACTCTTAACATATGAAACTAGCAATAAAAAATAAAATAGCCATTGCATTATTTTTTATCTGCAAGCAATTCAATTCGTCGAAGTAAGCCTGAAATAAACATATCTGTAATTAAAATAACCTGCTTTGCATTACAACTTTCATAACTCAAATCATATGTTACAACTACTTATATCCTATCATTTCAATTAAAAATAATTGAGTATTCTAATCATGGAGTATGCCGGAAACAATCCTACTCTAAACTAACCTGCTTGTTAAGTATACTATAAAGTGTAGAAGATTGTTAGAGTGAAAGTTACCGTTGAAGCAGCAGTTGTTTGACAAGAATGAATACAGGAAGGATAGAAGATAATAAATGAAGTTAATGGTGCATTTGTTGGAAAGAACAGACAAACTCCAGCTAACATTCCAATCTTCTTGCTCCTTCAAACTCATTTATCACCGTTATTTCCGCCTTTGTTTAACTCATTTTTTATCTAACACTTACCACAATTGATAAATATCCAATTATTTTTACATTCATCTGTATTCTCATCTACCAAATATCAAAGCAAAATACGAGTATAATACATATCTTAAGCATCATCCTATTACAAGTTACAACTTCAATTGATTAAAACATGGATCATACCTGACGTATCATCTTTTTGCCTCTACATGAATACAAATCATACATTACGTATCACTCATTGAACATATTATCACTGCAAAATTTTACATAATATAATTTATCACTTTTTTGAATTTAAACAAGTACACTTTAAGGAACGTATATAATTTTATTAAGCAATAAAAATTAAATTGGAAAAATCATGATGTTTATAACCACATGCAAATATATTTATTATAATTTTAAACATCTGTTCAACAATTTATTATTTTTTCACCTCTAAATTTGGAGAAAAAATTTAATTAGGTATCGTTTTAAAATTTAAAATCTTATTTTCAAGCTAAAAATATTGTCTTCAAAGTTAGAGATGAAAATAATAAATTGTTCAGACAGATATTTGATTGCTTAAATTAAAAAGTCCTTCATATGTTTATGTTGAACTTTTATATTTTTTGTTTGCAATTTGCACTTACGTGGGGCCTTTCAATTTTAAATTTACTACCAAAATATTAAATGTTTCAAAAAGTTGAAAATATTGTCTAAAGAAACATATTTTGCTTAGATTAAAAAGTCCTTCATATATTTATGTTGAAGTTTATGTTAAATTTTTATATTTTTTGTTTGCAGGGTCTTTCAATTTTAAATTTACTACCAAAATATTAAAAAAAAAAAATGAATAGAAATTGCTTGATTATTTCGTAGGGTCGAAGTCGTGCTACTTTTAAATTATTTCTACTAATAGAATTTTTCACTTCGATTAGTTTCAACATTTCCAAAGTATGCTGATCATTTCGAAAGCAATAATTTGCAAAGAAAATAAAATTGAATTAAGAAGAAATTTGTTGCTAAATGAAAATTTGTACAACGAAAAATTTAAAATTGAAGAAAAGTAATTTTGGATTAAACATATATATATAATATGAAGTGTTCGGGATATTTCTGAATTCCAGTTTTGCCATCAGGATACTTCTGAATTCCGGTTTTGCCTTCAGGATATTTCTGGATTACGGTTTTGCCTTCAGGATATCTCCGGATTCCAGTTTTGCCTTCAGGATATTTCTGGATTCCAGTTTTGCCTTCAGGATATTTCTGGATTCCGGTTTTGCCTTCAGGATATTTCTGGATTCCAGTTTTGCCTTCAGGATACTTCTGGATTCCGGTTTTGTCTTCAGGATATTTCTACGTTCCAGTTTTCTCTTTTTCCAAATAACCTTTTCTTCAATGCCAAAATAAATTTTCCAAAAGACTACAAAATTTAAGTTCCCTAGATATCCTGAACATCAATATTTGGAATGGTTTTTTATAGTTTACGGTAGTGAAATTTTTAGGAATAACTTACACTGAGCAACTTACACGTCATTGTTCATTTTAACTTTCTACTTGGCAGTGTGTTTGGTATTTTACTGAGGTTCACGTACATGTGATGTTACATTTGGGTGTATATGCATGGGATGTACATGCATTACGTATAAGACATGTAAGATACAGCTGTACTAAAGGTGCATATGCCTTTTGCGTGAATGTTACGTACAGAAAAAAGATTATACGGCACGTTGTTATGTTGACGTATTCGCGTATTCATCATATATGATGACGTGTATGCGTGGAAAGTTTGAACCTTTATGGAAAATGAATGTGCATCTATTGTTAATAACACTTTCAATGCGACATTGTACTGCATACATTCTAGAAATATTGTCTCTTGAGAATATTACACTATCCTAAAATACTTTATCTCCATTGCTTTTTCTTTTTTCAACTCTCTGCAAATTTCTTCAAAACAATTTCTTACAAAGTTTTCTAACAAAATTTGAATTCTCAGTGTGCTAATTTTTTGAAGCATAAATTTTTCTTTGAAATTTTGCATGACGTGAAGGAATAATTGTATGATGACTTGAGATCTTAATTATATTAGACGAAAATATGGCTTAATTATATTAGACGAAATATAATTAAGGTTTAATTATATTGGCTTAATTATATTAGGCGAAAAAAAGCTTCCTAAATATTAGGTCGGTTAGACAGAAAGTTTATGAACTTTTGTCCGTACTCTGCAAATGAACTGAAATGTCATAAAGTCTTCTAATTGGGCTATTCTACCGTAATAGCCAATTAAATTTTTACTGAATTCACATAGGAATGTTTCGAGTAAAAAATGTGATAAGTGCTTACGTAAATTAGTCCTGAATGCAATTTGAAATTATGATTATTAAATTCAGTGAAAATTTTAATTGGTATAAATTGAATTCAGTAAAAATTTTAATTGCTATTCTTTGGCAAAAAAAAATTCTGCTTATTAAATGGATAAAATATGCTGATTTTGGAGTATGTAAGGAGTATTGGTAAACATTTTTTACAATTAGCATAAAGTTTAAAATTACAGCTGCTTCGAATTGGGTATAAGATCAGACGATTTGATTTGCCGAAAGAAGGAATATGTCGAGTGGCGTTCCAGCATCGGTAACCCATTTGACTAATGGGAAGGAGGTCTTTTTTACTTTTTTTTCAAAGTGCTCATTTAAAAGTATTTTCCAGTTGGAATTTTATGAATGATTTACCACCATGGATTATAATTTTGAAATTGCACTTCACTTGTTACAAATTCTAAAAAAATGAAAACAGGAGAAATTCAATGAAACATATTTTGTAATTTTTTCTCGTAACTTGGCACTCACCAAGAGTTTTAACTTGTCCATGAATATGCTTCGCATATTTTTTAGTTGCGATGTGTTTTATTTATTGGGAANCTTGTTACAAATTCTAAAAAAATGAAAACAGGAGAAATTCAATGAAACATATTTTGTAATTTTTTCTCGTAACTTGGCACTCACCGAGAGTTTTAATTTGTCCATGAATATGCTTCGCATATTTTTTAGTTGCGATGTGTTTTATTTATTGGGAAGGGTGTTTGATTGGGAGAAAGACATTGATTAAAAGAGAAAGAATAGTTTCATATTCAGATACTTAGTGCATAGAAGCTTAATTATTTTAAACTTAGGTGTGGAAAGAAAACCAAATATTAAATGGTACCAATAGATTGTAGCTTTTATAATTTATATCTGTATCAATGCAAAAATAAATTTTTATGTGTAGCATTGGGCAGAAATTTATTTAGTTCACATAATTGTTACAAGAAAAGTTCGCATTTCTCGCAAGCTGAACAATAAAAACTTTCTTATGATACATGATATGTTCCGGTAACAGAAGCTGTCCTTTTGTTAAGGTAGATATGCCCACTGATGAGTTTTTTGTACAAATTCTTTTGTAATTTTTCTATCATCATCAGTTTGTTGCGTTCTTGCTATCATAGTTTCATAAAAGCCGAAAATTATACTTAAAAAATAGTAAAAGGTGGATTTGACATTTTTTAAAAATTACATTCTGTTAATGAAATATCTAATATTTTTGTAGGTGGATGTTAAGAAGGAAGATATCGACACGAATGGCAACATTCAGGATGTCAAAAACGTTGGCAAAGTAATTGTACTATGCATTGTTGTTTTTTAATGAAGTCATCTTGATTATAGTAGTCCCAATGTTGTGACGGTCTCATCTTCTATATATAATATATTTTTCTTAAAAATTCTGCGGAAAATGCTAATTTCATTCAAGCCCTTCCTTCGAGCCTATTTTTGCATGGTTTTTTTTACAGTTCGAAATTCCTTGTAATATGTTTTTCAAATTCTTGACTTCAACCTATTATGTTGTAATCCAAATTATTTTGCTAGGTCATAATCACAGCTCTAAAAATCTGATGCTTTAATTTTTAAGGGGCAAAACAATAATGTTAAAGGATTGCGTCGTTCGCGCATTACCGATGAGGAGCGCCGTATTGCCTGGAAAATCGAGCAGGCAAAAAAGCCCATTCTTGAAAAGGGTAAATTATTGTTCATGAGAGAAGGTTTTGGAAATCAGAAGTGTCGTTCGTTTATTGATCTTTGGTTGTGCAATAATCAGGATTGGTCTAGGGTATAATGGTTAAATTTGTGCTATTATTCGATCTTCACTCTAATAAGCGTTGATCCATAAATATACTTGTTAGGAGTAAAGGGTAGAGTCAAGTGGTACAGTGTCCGCTGTCATTACGGGTTTATCGCACGAAATGATGACAAAGAAGACGACGTTTTCGTGCATCAGGTATTTTAAGAGTTAATTGGAAGGAATCGTCACTTTTCAGAACTATTCTGTAGTCAAAGATTTGAATATGCTCTGTTGCCTTTGTTTTAAACTTCCGAATGATGATGATATTACAGTTTAATTTTTTTTACTGAAATGTAGCTTAATGCAATTTAATGTTTCAGACTGCGATTGCAAAATCACGAATTATTAAGTATTATCTGCGCACTCTGGGAGATGGCGAAGAAGTCGTTTTTGATATTGTTGAAGGAAAGCGAGGACCCGAAGCGGCCAATGTTACCGGACCGGATGGTGCTGAGGTACTGTTTGAAAAAAGATCCGAAAGTATGACATCATGATAAGTGAATATCGCTGTGATTCCAAAAATTTTCTATTTCCTTAATTATAACCCAAATTAAAAGCATGTCATACCTAAGTCAAGACATTGAACTATATTTTTATTCAAGTTCTGAATAATTTGGTTATACTTCAGGTTCGTGGTAGCAGATATCACAATTTTCAGTTCTATAGTTTTCGTAATCGCATAGGATTCAGGCGTGAACGAGCAGTTCGTCAAGAAAATGCAAAATGTATGTTATCATTTATATAATCAATTACTTTATGGACTTGTTTCGACGATGCATCAAGAAAGTCAGTTATTGTTTTGATTTAGTTGTTATGAAATATCAAAGTTTTCAGCGATAGTTTTAGAGCTGCATGTGTTAATTGAAAAAAAAGGGGATGATATTAAATATTCGATTGAAGCTATCCATTTAGATCAACGCGATGAGCAACAGCAAAAACCAAACGAAAAACAAGAGGATGACAATGCAGACGTAAAGCCAAAACCAAATGCTGAACGTCGTCGACGTGTTCGTAATTTTAGAGGTTAATTTTGATCAATTTGGAACTTCGTAATTAATATCGAACTGAATTTTTAACGCACGCGTAAGCTCTACGCTTCATGAATATCTGTCGTTCTACAGACAAATTCAAATTACCCGTGGTTTGGCTGCTGATTTCCAATTAGATTCGCTTTTGCTTTTGCAGCTCGCCGTCTGCCACCCAGTTTGAAGAAATCGGCTAGTGGTGCCGGGGATCATGCTGACAGCGGAGGTGGCGGTGGGAATGGGAAGAAGGAAAGCAATCACAACGACGTGGGCAACAGTGCTAATAATGAAGGTCGTGGAGATGCTCGTTGGTCAACACGAAAGAGTAGTTTTTAAATTGTAGATTTTCGGGAAACTGTTGTTTCTTGATTTTCGCTTCCACGGTTTTGCTTTTTCACTTATCCATATGTCATTTTGGATGATGATGGATTGTAGAATAATTCTTATGATGTTCGGTTATCAGTAAAAGTCAGGCAAATGAGAGTTTAGATGGTGGAACACGTCGTCGCTCAACGGCTACCACGGATGCAAGTCAGTCTGAGACGGAAGGAATGGTAAAGGAAATTAAGAATTCTTCAAACGCTGCTGTGAGTGATCAGTAAGAGAAAGAAGTTAATATACCGCATGGATTATGCAATAGAATAGTTTTAGTGGTGTTAGCTATTTTGTTCACTAATTTTTTTGTTTTAGATTGTTGTTACGTGTCGGCTAGCTTCTTGATTGCTGCAGCTTGCTATCTGAATTTCCTTACTGTTTAGCAGAAGAAATATTCCGAGATGTAAAGTATTGCCTTACTGTATACTCGGAAAAATAGGTAGTTCATTTAGAATTAATGAAATGGGATATCCTCTCATCTATTTTATTCGAACTTCAACAGATAGAGTTGCATTCTTGAGCATTGTTCTCTTATATATCTAACAAATAAATTGTCGTTTATTGTTAAGGTAACATTTCAAATTCCCTTAAAGTAGTTTGCATTGCAAGATATACGAAAAATTTTTACATATATTATCTTGTCCTGCATAGGGCATAGTTTTAGGGAGTTTATTGAATTCTAACTGGTTAAGAGGATTAAAATCGTGAACGTATACCTGTAGTGTAGTGGATAATTGATTTTTTGCAATACTTATATGCTACAACTTTTTTTTTGGTGAAGGTAGCTTTCTTATCAAAAATGTACAAGGAAATTGCTAATTAGGAGGTACCAACGAAAATAATGCATGATATATAATGAAAATGGGATTATATATTGGTTGTAAGAATAGCAATTGTACTTTAGCAGTCATTCATGCAAGCATTGCTGACAGTAACATACTTGTCGTGAATATCAAATATTTGATATGTATTCATTCCAGGAAATGTGCAACAGGAAAATAACATTTCCTAAACAATAATGGAATGATTTTTTGTCAAAAATTCTTATTATAGCAAATTTAATAAACAAAGTATTTCGAATTGTTCATATTCGTACGCATATTATAAAGTAAATTTAGCAAAATAAATTATTTCCTGTTTATTGCTAATTAAACAAACAATATTCCTAATTGCATATTTGTTCTGAAAAACTTTCAGAATCCTTATCAGTGAACTGTAAAATGAAAATACATGATAGAAAAAAAAACAACTAGCACAAGTTCCACTTTTCGGAAGGATTTCCGGAATGTTTATTGATAGATTGTGAAAGGACAAATGTGAATATGAGGAAACTTATGCTAGAGATTCCAGTTCATTTTTTTTTCTGACACGGAAAAAAAAATTCAAATTATATGGAATTAATTTCAATGCCGGAATAAATGAGCACATTGTACAACGCAAGACATATCCTGAAAGCGCAATGTTGTTTTTTTTTAAATTTGCATATATGCAAATATAAATAATAATGACTAAGAGAAAGTGTAAAATATAACGGTAAGATATGATTTTAGGAATAAGCAATAAATTTTATTTTAATATCAATAAATTAATTTAAACAATTTTCTTTTTGTTTATTTCTCATAAAAATTCACGAACCTTCATAATTTCATTTAGATTATATTGACTGAGGAGAGCCACACAATCCCTAATCATTACCGTATCACATTGAGCCTGAAATAAATTTGATTTAAATTAATTCCTACAAAACAATTTTAATAAAATTTTTATTATAAAAAATTTTAACAAATTTCACTTATCTTATTAATTAAAAATTCTTACGACAATTACATACATACCCCTTTACTGGTACATGTACAAATTTGGCAAGGTGATGTATATTTTGTTTCATCAGGTGCTATTGCAATATTACCAACATAACACTGAGCTGAAAATTTGCTAGACTTGGTAAAATTAATTTTCCTTTTAATTTCATCCAAAATTAAAAAATTATTTCAACAAGAAGCACATGCATAGAAAGTATAAAAAGGAAAATGAACGAAACAAGTATTTAAAAAGTACTGCATAATATAAGCTATAATTAGTAATCATAATATGAAATGAAACTAACGCCGATCGATCCATTGCTCCAAATTGATATGCTCTAAATGCGCACACGGAATTGGAGCATTCCTGAAATTTATCAATTTTTATTTAAAAAAAAAATGTTTTTAGTTAAAAAAAAAATGTCATACTTCGTAATGTTAGTAATTAAATAATTAATTAACTAGCTTATTGGATATGACGTTCAGGATCATTATTAATTAATATGATGATCGTATGGAATGAATTTATAATCGAATTATCAGAGAGTCAGTTAATTTATCATACATTATTCAATGATATGAGATTGAATATTTATAAATAATTTTTTAAAAGTTTATCCAATTACAGAAGTTCATAATCTATTAATAAATTTAATAATTGCATCCTTTTATTTTATTAATGACTAACTATTCCTTGCGGAATTTCTTAGGAAATATATTTTGAAATTTGCCAATTTTATAAAGATTGAAATATTACAAAAAACAAAATATACAAAAAAATCATAATTGTGAACTAGTAAAATTCGGAAAATAAAGAAATAAAATTACTCGTATCCATCAGGTAGTAAAAATACATTTGGCTGTATATTTTTTAGCACTTGACTATTAGTACATAAAAGCGAAGCTAGCGTAACTTTCCTGATTTCATTAAGTTGTCCTGAAATTAACATCTGAAAATCAAGCATTCACTATAATTTAATTTGTCTTGCATTTAATTTCATTTCAATTCCCTATAAGTGATATCATTTAACAAAATATGCACCCAACAACAACATAGCTGTTTCATTTCTTTTTTCTGGAAGGAAAATACTGAAATAACTATAAATCATTAATAAATTAAAAATAAATTTTCTCAAAAATTCGATTGCATTAAAATAATGCAATTTTAAATTAAAGTCTCTTTATTTTTTGGTTCATATAACTTTTAGCCAATTTTTTCAAATATTCTGAAGCATCAGTTTACATAAACAAACTATTTTTAATAATTGTTATGTAGTAAAACATACTTACCGACAAAAATAAACATAATTATTTGTTTCTTTGTTTTTTTTTCAAGTCTTTAATATTTCAGATTAAATTAAGTGAAAAAAAAAAGAGTATAAGTCGAAAGCAAAGATGAGTTATTTACTTGTTGTAAAACGTGTTGCATACAAATCATTCTCATAGTAAAATCGATCACATTTTTTTATACGATGAAATTGTTCGGCAATGATACATGCCATTGTTGGTGGTAAAAGTGCATCTAGAAATTAAAGATGAAATCTCTTTTAAATTTTAATACATTTCAAAATGTTGCAAAGTATATTTAATATAAAATGAAATTTGATTTCAATATTACAGTACTTCAATGATTTTTTTCATCGTTCATTTAACTTACATGAAAAGCTTGCATAAATTTGTTCGTTAAAAAATATTTGCAAATAAAGTTATTATTTATTGGTTTTTTTTTTTTTTAAAACCATAAGTTTGACTTTTTTCGCTTTTTCTTTTCCTTTTTCATTTTACCTTTCATAGGTCTTTCACAGAGCAACCCAGGAAATAAATCAATATCATTTACTGTTTTATACAAATTTTTTAACGTTTCTACAGCTGTTTCATCCATTTCACCTAACAGATCGTTGAAATCTTTCGCTGCACCAATATCGCACAATTCCCTTAAATATTTACATAACAATTATTTTATGAGAAAAATAACAATAATAAAAATAATCTAACTATCGCATTTCGAATATTTTTTATTAGCTTAGAATTTCAAAATTTCTCTGTAATTTGATTTCGAAAGTAACTCTATGACAATAATGAAAATAATAACAATGAATTAATTAATCGATCGGGAAAAGAGCATGTTTTTTTTCAAATTTTGGGCGAAATTTTTATTGATTGATATTTTGATATTCAATTACGAACAAAAGCTTCTAATATTTAAATTAATTTTAATTTCTTAAATGTATCATATAAAGAAATTAAAAAAGGAAAAAACCAATACCGGAAAGCGTTATAAGGTTGTACTCCATGATCGCGGGCTCTTAATATGTTTAAACTAACAAGATCCATTCCAGAAAGTGGTTCACCTCGTCGGCCAAATAGATGATTTCTTAATGCAGTGGTAACATGCCTATCGAAAGCCATTGATGGGGCGCCAAGTAAGCCAAGAAGTAACGAATCGATACTACCTGTAAAACAATCATTCAAATAGCAATTAATCAGGATTAATTCTACATTATATTAAAAGATAATTATTCCATACAAACTTTGGATGAAATAGATCAGTTTTGATTATCTCTTATTAACATGGAAGCATTTGGCACTACTGTATCACACATTGTTAAAAAATTTTTCACTAATTAACACAGAATAGCTCAAATAATTTTGATGATAGATTTGAGGCAATCATTTTGAAACAACCTCGTTTGCCATCGTAAATCGCTTCAACGGAATTGAAATTATCTACTAGATCCACTGGTTCAGTGAAATTATGATAGGAAGCGTCAAAACGTGGGAAAAACCGACGAACCAGGGTATGACCAAAACGAAATGCAGATGTCGCAAAAGGATGAGATATCGATGCATCACATGTATTATCATAACCTGCGATAATTCTTTAGAATCATAAAATTTCAGACTTTCATCTATTTTTACACTAATCTTTTATCATTTTTCTATCATTTATCACTTATAATATGTTTGTTTGCAGTAAAAAAAATAATATGTTTGAATAATAATATGTTATTCTAAAGAATTAATATGTTTGCATAAATAATAATATGTTTGCAGTAAAAAAACGATGAAAATGTGTGCTTGACAAAAGTTTCGCAGAGAAAATCTGAGATTAAATTAAAGTAGAACTGAAACCCAAGAAATCAAAATAAAAGGAGTGGTTATGGAAATATTGAAATGATCTGAGAAATCCTATAAGAACTGGAACTAATCATTAATTTTTCCATTTCTGATTATCACTGTACAAATCATATTAATTTAAATAATGTCAATTAGATATATTTTTTTTTACATTAGGTATACAAAAAGTAATGCCTTCCGTATTACTATTATTTAGGAACTTACCACGATAATAACCAAATTTAAGAGTGTTCAAATCATATTTGCTCATTAATCGATCTCCTAGTAATAACGGAAGGTATTCATTATAAACTATATGAGCAAATTCTGCGGCTATAATTCGTCTCGTTTCCTATAAATGATAATAGCATTTATCAAATATTTATTATTAATTAATTTTTTTTTTAACTTGATGTTACAGAATAGAAAGTAAAAATTGAACAAAAATTATTCACCTGAAAAATCCGTTCATCGTCCCAATTTGGATTCATTTCTTCCATTTTTCGAGCAATTCGATTATGTTCACGTAAAAATATATTATGCATTGTTGTAAGTCCAGGTTGATGACTATTTCGCTCATCACCGGCAACGAAACACAAGAAATCCGGTGCGGAACGACAATCTTGTTCTTGATCACCTTGGGGTAATGCTTCTCTGTAGGAAGTGATAAATTGATATTTTACAATGTTTACCCTTTAACTAATAAATTTGATACCTCACAATATTTACCCCTTACTAATAAACTTGAATAAATATTATGCTTACTAAAATGTCTGAAATTCAAAAAAAAAAATTACGAATTGAACACGCCAAGATTGGTACTGTTAAGACGTCCGCCAACAAAAGTACGCAATTCATTCGCTTCACATTCCGTAGAACCGTACACCGCAGAACCGTCCAAATATGCCGTTAACTGTAAGAATGTATTACCTTTCAGGGATCGCACAACATTTTTCGGAAATAATCCTTAATCTTGTTGCCTAATACGGAGATTATTAGGACTTGCTGCTACGTTATATAATATTCATAAATTGATTATCTGTTGATGATAAATAAAAAAAAAAAAAATGTATATCGCTGGAAATTTTAATAGCAATATTTAACATATTTTTAATATTCTTAAACATGTATCTACTATTTGTATTTAATGATTACAATGTGAAATATCAAAAATTTAGCGAAATTAGCTATCACATTAGAAAACAATAAATTATGATAAAATTAGTGTTTAACACTGCAAATGTTTGATATAAGAGAAAAAATTATAATAGTAACCTGATTGATTTGGTTTCGATAACCAAGATTTAATTGTCCAAGAAGTGATCGAGTAAATGGTAAACATCGCCGTTCACCATTTTCATCATGTGTTGGAAAAAATGGATCATGAGGTGGTACCATTAATGGCATGCAGTGTCTTGAGAGAGTTTCCTGTGAATCACATCGCGTACAATTAAGTATCTCATTATCTGGTCCTGAATTGCAAAAATTATTTTTGGATATGTGAGGAAAATTACCAATTTAATTACCAACAGAATTAATTTTATCATTATGAATAATATTATACTTGACATTTGCTTTTTTTGTAGGATCTTATTAAGTGCTTGGTTGAGTTAATTTTAAAAAATTTTTACCATTTATGATAAAATGAAAAAAGTAATTCTTTCAAGCATTCCTCTTTATTATAAATAGTATTATAGTTTTGTTAGAATTAAGCGATTCGTTTTTCTCATTCACCTAAAAGTATTTGTAGCCTGCCAGAAATTTATGAACCTTCACCTTTCGATTTTTATCAAATCATCAAGTATTAGTTCAACAGAACATCAATTCGTTTACACAAAAGAAAACACATTTCATTCAATTTTTACCGAGATATCTGTTAAGATAAGTGATGATCGATACTGACATTTAGATTCTAGAGAACTATGATAGCTTTTTTCTGGTAGAAATCTTGCAAATAAGATAAAGTTTGTATACCATTAACTTTAATTATGTTATTCAGATATAAATATGCATATTATATTTATGCAGTTTCGATGATTCATTTCAATGCAGTGAAAGAAATACTATGGAAATAACAAAAATAATGAATGTATTTTAATTAGTGGGAAATAATTACACTTATTAATTTTTTAAACTAACGTAAGATGTTAATTACCACGTTCAATAGGTGAATGTGTCAATTCATGATCTAGAATTTGTCCGAATTGCATAATCATATGGCTGAATTTCTGATGACTAATTGGTAAATCAAAGTGTAATGCATTTGATATAACACGCGCTGATGGTAGCAATTCACCTGTTGCAGACTTCGATCGTGGCATTTCGATTCCTGAATTCTCCAGGTGAATTCATCATCAGTAACTTATTGCAAATTTTAATAGAATACAAAAATATAATAAAAATAATTTACCAATTAGCAACACAAAAATTCTCATTCAAATACAATAATTATGACAAATTGCTGTACTATCAAAATTAAAGTTTTGAATTCCAAAATACGAATTTTCATCATGATCATAATTTATTAAGCTTTTGATTTTTTTTGTTATTTTCTGCATTCTGATTTTTTTTTACTTGATGTCAAAAAGTTTAAACTAACTAACCATCTTCGTAAGCTGGTGGCAAAAGATGAAAGAGTGGACCGAAAGCATTAGCGAAATGAGGGTTTTGAAGATTGTTACACCACCCGGACATTGTCCGGTACGGAGTGGTATCATCGCATGGCAAATTTTTGGGCAAACACTTTTCTAACGATTTATTGTGCCCAAGGAATGGTACAATCTTGCTCATAAATCTAGAAAAATGATTAGAATCTAAAAATTCATATTTTGTTAACTTCTTTTAATTCTACAATTTTTAATAATTTTTCATTAGATTTTGTTTCCAAATTGAATTATATTACACATAAAAAATAGCTTTTATTAGATTTTTTTTTAATTTGATCATTTTAGCTGATTAGATGTGATATCCACTTGGACCATGCTGCCTTTTGAATAATCAATAATGAATTCGATGTAGTTTCAATCAAATTCATCAAATTTCTTAATGAGTTTAAATTTAAATCTAAACCTTTCAAAATAAATTTCAATTAAAAAAAATCCTGGGAAAAAACTAACGAGTTGATGTCAATTTGTTGCAGCATATCTTGTATTTCATTCATATCCATTTCAGGCTTATTATACTCTGAACGAATTCTGGAAAAAATATATGCCATCTATTAGAATAATCTTTTTAAATTAACAATGATCGATTTTTTAAAAAATGACAAGTTATATGTTAAATAGTTCGGAGAATGTAAGGCTTACTTAGATATGATATTCTTGGTAACCTGTAGGAGTATATCAGATATTTGAGCAATCACCATAGCTTCATCCTTTGCTCGCATCATTTTGCCATACGATAGTAGCGGATCGCCAGATTTGAATAAATCCTGATCTGGAAATATAAAAGTTCAAACTAAATAAGGCATTCGATTTTCTAACATTACCAATTATCAAAATTCTGAAGCTTCAAGCAGTGATATATTTTCTCTTTTTTCTCTTAGATAGTTAATTATTTTTGCAAATAAATAAAGAAACAACCCATATGATCTAATATTTAGAACAAATAAATAAAAATAGTAATGTGCAGTTCGCAATAAACATTTAAATGAATAACTAGATGTGATTTAATTGAGTCACATCCAGTTATTTAACTGAGCAGATTAAATAGGATCAGAAAGGTCAATTTATTTAGCATAGTATAGTAATAATTAAGTAGGAAGAGCAGCGCACGTATGCATACAAATATTGGTTACTGAAATTTAAAATACGTACATAGTCAATAGAATATTTAGCTTACAACAGAGTTATTTGCAACAATAACGAAGTTGAAAAAAAAACACGAATAATACTTTCTCGGATGCTTCGTCGTTCACGTTTACGGCGTTGTTTAACTTCTTTTATACCAATTTCAATTGCATTCGCTATTGCTGCTTCTGTTAAAGGTATGTGTAACTTTTTATTTGTTTCATCATGCCATGCAGTAATATTCATATCCAATTGTAGAATTTCATTACAGGGAGTTGGAGAATTGCTGAATACAGTATACAAATCATTCTATCATAATGATTTCTGGCAAAAATCGACAGTATTTTCTATGGACCTACTCATAATCATTCTCCATTTCGAATACTTTTGGTTGTAGAATACCAAAATATTCCAAATTATTGCACAGTACTTTGGCCATTGTTGTTTTCCGAATTTCAGCTAATTGTTCTTTGGTGAAGCCTAACTGTGCAATGTTATTCTCATACCAATAACGATCACCATTTTTTGTCTAAATCATTGCAAACCATTAACAAGATGATAGTAATTTATTCTAATAAAAATAAAAATTTCGAGATTTAATTAAAACTGAAAAAATCAATAAAATAGAAGCCTTTTGAAATTGTAGTGAAATGATGCAACTAAATGTTGGTCCAAGAAGTGCTCCATTTAATGGTTTTTCAACCAAACCAAGTAAGAATAAGTCCATATCATCCACTGATTTATATATATTTGCTAGTTCTTTTACCAGTTCTGCTCCACCAATCAGATCATCCATCAAGTCATCAAATGATTGAATCTGTTTAAATCTGTTTAAAATGTCTATTTCAAAACAAAATTACGAAAAATCTTTTTTAAAAATAATTTTAGAATGCAACAAATGCAAAAATAATCTCAAATTAGAATTAGTGGAAATTCCGATCAATTACAACCTTACTACCACTACAGTATTCCCGCCATGAAGTATATGGTGGAATACCATGATCACGACCAATCTGTAAAATCAATGCTGCAAGATCATTTCCCAAATTTCCTTTTCCCTTCAAAAGTTCACGTCGGTTATCACTCATGTACGCCATTGATACACTGATTGGTTCATGTAATACGTACCTGAAATTTAGCAACTAAAACTTTTGGATTTGTTGTGATTTCTTTTTACATATTACTAAATAATTTTAAAAAAATAATAAAAACCTCAGGACTTTTTTTTTTTAAATCCCGACTTAATTGAATGGTTCTGTAATGTTTACTAGCAGAAAATGCAAATAACGCTTTTAATTTCCCATTTCCATTGTTTTTTTGTTTTCTTATAAAAAGAAAGTATCAAATTGCATGAGAAGATCGATTCTTATATTTCTTCCTATCTTCATATCAATGTCAACTATATCAAAGAAAAAAGGAATCACTAACTTCAACATTTCTTCAATTCGATTTGTTGAAAATGGCAATTTTTGGCCATTAAAATATTCATTTAATGGTTTTTCTAGTGTCTCGATGCTATTATTTTTGTACCGAACTGGAAGATTGCCGAACATAGCGAAGAAAAACTATAAATCATATTTTCGGAATTTTTTATGAAACATCAAATTGCAAAACCTAAGAAAAATGCTGTTACGATAGAAGAAATAATTGCTAATATTAAAAAAAAATGCATAACACTAACAAAGACTTATTTGATTTTTTTTCAGTACAAATGCTCTATGAAATGTTGAAATCATTTAAAAATTTGAAATGTTTTATAACATCATTGAATTAAATATGCATTTGATCAGTAAATTGCAATAAAACGATGAAACTTTGTGAGCTAATGAATAGTAATTCTAAAAAATAACGAAAATTAACTTGTCCAGCAGCAGCAGCGTACGTGTTGATAACAGCAGGATCCATATTTTGATTATATTCCTCACTGTATCCATAAGATTGTGGCTGTAATTTAAACTTTGACCAGTTTTCTTTACCAACCAAAATAGGTAAGAATTCGTTATAAGTGATATGCTGCAGTTGTGCGATCACTATTCGCCGACTTTCCTGATACAACTGCTCATCAAGCCAATGCGGATTTACAATCTATAATTCATCAAAAGATCAAAAAATCAAAAAAATACATTCATGTAAGATAGGAAGTATATTCAAATGTTTGATAATTAATATCATGAAATTTATTTAATTATTAAAGCAATTGCTTAATTCATACAACTGTGCTAAATGATTTATCTTTCAATGGCATAAAAATTTGAAACATGAAAATTTGAAAAAAAAAAAGATTTCGAAAATTACTTTTAAATTATTGGCAATTCTATTGTGTTGATGTATCCAAAAATTATAAAGAACAGCAGTGAACGGCGAGAAATTCATGTGATCGAAATGATGCTTCTTACTTAAATCACATCCAGCGGTCATTTTCAATGTGCAGCACACTGAAAATAACCGCTGAATGTCAATCGTTGCTGGTGCATTTTGCTTCGGTGAATTCGAATTTATTTTTAAGTGACCTAAAAGATAACAATGATTTAATCGATATTGCTATTTCTCAGCACTATGATTAATATCACAATAGAACATTAATTTTTGATGGATATTTTATTATCTTAGATTCTTTGCCAGCATCAATGGAAATTTATCGCATACTTCAAGATAATAAATACTGGAGAATATTCGAATAATTTGCTTATTTTTGCCTATTTAGATAGAATTTTTGGCTTAATTTTACCTGAAAATATATGTGACATCAGTAAATCTACCTCGATTATGAATAACATCAGTAATTTCCGCGATTGCTTGAATTTTTTTGAGATATTTCATTGCAAAATTGTGAAGATTATTTCTTCACATTTGTGGAATAAAATTTTCTCAAGTAAAGATTTTTTCCTGCTAAATTCAACTTTCATCTTTTTCATCAAAAATGGGAAACGGAGGTAAAATATACCTACCATTTCTAAATGTCCTCAGTGCTCGTGCTCGATGTACGGTACTGCCGTAAATAACGCTGGCATCGAGAAAGCTAGTAACCTGATTGGCTTGTTCACGTGGACCTAGTTCACAGTTTCGTCGAGGTGCTGGAGTGGTGCGTGTAAAAGGTAACCAATCTAAGGTACCGCTATATCTAGGATCACTTTTTGGCACCACAACTGACTTACATTCTGGATGTTTAATTTCTTGTGCGCAACAAAGTAACGGAGTTTGTTCCTCATCTGAAATCATGTGCAGTCTAAAATTATATATCTAAAGAAATCAATTAATATTGCTATTCTTCAATATTATAGATACTTGCCATTAATTTAGCAATTTTACAATGAATATTTATTTGAAATCAATATCCACATTATAAAAACGACACAGAAAGAAAAAAAATTTCAAACCATAAAGTAGTTGAAGATTTCCAATATGCACTAAATCTATATAAACAAAATGTGCCCAAAGCGCAGTTAGCGTATTTACATTCAGTATTTGCGAATGTTTGCTGGTGCAGAGGAAATTGGATAAATGTAGAACATTTGGTAATTCACTGTTATCAACAATCGAAACACGAAAATCATCGACTCCTGGATATTTCCAATTTATAGCAACACTTTTTCCATCTTTTCTTTAATTAAAATTGAAGCTATAATATTTAAGGAAGAATTTTTTGCAACTCATGTAGAACGTAAAAGTAAAAACGTGAAACACCTTGTATTTAATATTATATTTATAGAGCTAACAAATAAAAAAATTTTCATTAAAAAGCATCAAAAATTTTCTTTCCATTTTTTCAGTGTAAAATATAACTGTTTCAAATACTTTAACAACTTGTAAACTTATAATTTAAATGCAAAGAAAATCAAATAAGCAAACGACTACTGCAATTTAATTATGATTTGATTAGTTGCCTGCATTTAGTCTATAAAAATAAGCGCTAGAATAGCAACAACAATAAAAACGATATCAGGACAGGAACACTAACAATAGCAACAAAAACAACAATAACAATAACATTAACAACAACAACAATAATATTAGTAACAATAATATTAACGACAACAACAGCTGAAACAGCAATAATAACAATAGTAACAAAAACATCAACAAAAGCAATAATAACGACAACAAGACAATAGCGACAACAAAAACAGCAACGGCAATGAAAAAAATAATTATGACAATACTTATAAAGCTATTAATAAAACAACATTAATACGAACAGAAATGATAGTAATAGCAGCAGCAATAATATTATGGCAGTTCTTAATGGGCATGTTTTACATGACGATAAGCATCGTTTTCGGACAAACGATGTTATTTGGCTAAAACAGAAATGATTTATGATTAAATATCAATCTATATAAACGATTACGGTAAATTAATTCATTTATCTTATCTACTACATAAAATATGCATACCGTCGGCGTAAAATGGTTCAATAATGCGCTGCAATGGTGTACCATTAGCACCCCAATCAGGATGTTTGATATTGTTGCAGATACCATTAGTGGCACGATACTTACTCTTGGAGCATTCAATTTCATGCAGTGGACAATACCTTTGGATATGCTTTAAAATAATTGGCGAAACATTGGATAATTTAAAACCCGCGCTGCAAAGTTAAAATTGCATTATCAGTTAAAAAGCAACTCATTGCAATTATAACATTCTTTTAAATATTTATTAAAGTCAAACAATTCATATGAATTAAATTTCTAAAAGCGATGAATTACACAACAATTCAATGTTTCCCTAAATTAATATTAAGTGTTCAAAAAAATTTCAAAGTTTAACAGTAAATTTTTTATTGTCACATTCATTCACTTTCATCATATGATTTTTGAAATGCTCACAAACTAAGTTTTACGTAAATTTTCAAAATTTTTTGATGATGGATGCACTAATTTTTTGTCTTTTCTCCTCAAAAAAGAACCGTTCACGACAATTCGAAATTCACTAAAATTTCAAAATTCGTTCATCTTAAACTTGCATATTTATTGCGAAAGTTAAAAAAAAAAAAGCGAAACAAACTTTTTCAATGTTTTGGTAAAAGCGATTGACATGAGTGCAGCGTGAGATAATTTTTGAACATTTGATTCAGATTGAATATTCCAGTTCAATATTCCGAATGGATTTTGTGCTTCTTCCATCAGATCTATAGTTTTAGACAAAATAGTTTTGATTAGTCGATTAATTATTTTTAAATTACGTTTTGTGGCAAAGAGCTTAAGTGCATTTGAATGATCGAACCTATAATTTTTAACGGAAATGATTCGTGATATTGCTTAAACTCATCGATAGTTTGACGTATATCATTGATTGTTTTCATAAATATCTCGTCAATAACTTCTGAAATTAATAAATGTAACTGCAGTTTTACAGATAAAATTTTATAAAACTGACTAAAAAATTTGAGACTAATATTTATCAATAGCACAAAATTACAGTAATCCGAAGCCTAAATTTAACAGCTAATCATTTTCATGAATTGCTTCGATAAGTCTCGAAAAATTCAATTAAACGCTTGCAGACAAAAAAGGATCTATTGGCTGGAAACATTTCCGTCAACAATTCTACTTCGTCGTCATTTAGATAGTGTAAGTTATTTGGAAAATTATTTAAAGTAACATTGAACTCACTTTCCTGCGCTGTTTCATTTCCATATCCATAATATATAATAGATTGTGATATTATCCAAATATATAATTTGAATAACATCTGCAATAATATTTTATTAAATTTAAAATGACTTTTGGGTAGTAATTTAGAATGCTTAACTTGGATTTATCAATATCATCAATGCAAATAAATACTAAATAAACGTATTAATTAGTCTTCACGAAGAAAAACAAGGTAATATGAATGTATTAATTAATTTGGAACATTTTTAATTTCGGCGATGAACTACAACATACAAATCTAAGAAGAATTCATTATCATCCGATGAATATTTGACAACTGTCATATATCATTTGGAACAATCGTATAATTTGAAGTTTTAAAATTCAGTATTTTAAATATAATCGAGTAATATTAATATAAGTAAATACGTACAGTAAGCATAAAAATTACTAGGGAACTATAACACCGTAAGATAGTGCCACTTGCAAAATACTGACAAAAAAATCGAAATTGAACTCCATAATTTAAATATAATAGACAAATTTGTAACAAATACTTTAATCGATTGGTAATGCAAAAAAAGTGATAGGGCAAAATTACAGTGGAATTGCTGAAATATAAGACGTTGCAAAAAAATTTAACAACGAAAAAGCTAACAATAATTTTATAATAACTTGATTGCTGGATACATTAAATTAAATGGAGTTAACTAAATAAGGAAGAAGAGAAATAAAGGAAGAAGCAAAAATAAACTAAAAAATTGGACATCACCTTGGTGAGGACTGATCCTAAGGTAAAAGTAATTCAAGGAAATTCACATTTTAGGATAATTATATTATTTTAGTAAGAACTGGACTGGATTTTGTTTTATTTCAATGTTATGTTAGGAATGCACCTTTAAATACAACAATCAGTAACCTGTTACGAGAATGAGTGGTTTTTGATAATAGTAAATCTCATCTTGTTTCTGTCAGCAAAATGTGTTTTAGGATAATTATTTGGTTGAAAAGTATAAAATGCTCCAATTACATTTCTTGAAAAGTATAAAATGCTCCAATTACATTTCTTTCTGCTCATTTGCAAAAGTAGGACATATCGTAAATTATGAACTATTTCAAACATTTTGAAAAATCAAGATTTTTTAAAAAAACCCCAAAATTTAATTTTTTTTTAAGAATATTATTATTGTGATTCAATCAAAAATTGTGGAATAATGACAATGCTCATTGTTACTGGATGATATAATTACCAAGCGGTTTCTTTTTGCCGATTTATTCCATCATTTGCTTATGCAATAGAAATATTTTATGAAATCAAACAATATTACTAAAATGATTAAAAATACTGTTTGAAATGTTTGAAAATTTCTTCCGTTTCCATTTCATTGAAAATTTAAATGTTATTGCAATTCAATGATGACATTTATTGAAACCGGATTTGTAATTCAACACAGCAATGTTACAAATTAATGACATTATGTTAATTTTTCATTTTTACATCAAAAATTCATTTATGAAATTTTTAGAAATACAAATGCTTATTTGCTTATATTTTCATTAAATTCCAAAACGTTACGATTTAGCAATAGTGAACGTTTATAATATAAAATGATCTAAAGTTACAATATGACACTAGGACAAGCGTAAAATAGAGAGTAAGCAAACAAAGAAACGAACAAACAAACGGATAAAAAGAAAGAAAAGTGAAAATACTTTTCAACTTTTTTCTGTTCGAAAAACCGATACTAAAAGTAAGAATAAATAAGTAATATCGACAATTTTTGGAATAAATAAATTGGATCAACTAATTTTAATTAATGGTGAAGTAATTCGTCGCCCTTTTCTTTTTCATTGTAATTACATACAGCGATGAATGCGATAATTAAGAACGACGGGAAAAATTGATGACATATGGTCATTTACCACAACTGTCATGAACTAAAAACAGACGGAACACAAACACAGAAACTTTATTGATGTTTTTGGCAGGTATAATTTTCTTTCTACGCTTTCAGATTCCACCGAAATAAAACGCAGGTTCCATTAGAAAATGTTTCTAGCTCCGAGATCGTTACTGACACTAATTTTTAATGACATTTTTGAGATTTTAAATGACACATTTTTAATGACATTTTCGAGATTTTCAACGATATATTTCTCGATTTGGATAACATTATAGAAATACTATCGAAGATGTGAAATAATCACCTATGTTACATGAATTGTTACTTTATGGTTTTGTATTTTTTATAATTCAAAAATCAATCGATAAAATACTAAAACTTAAATTCAGCTAATATAACGGCTATTGCAGTTTTTTCTACTCTTTTTTTCATCATCACATAAATTAGCTGATGATAGTTTTATGTAACGGTAGAAATTGGAAAAGTTTTGTAAATTTCATAAAATGCTTGTCTTTGCTAATGTCATCAATAGGTTGCATCTTCAAATGTTCAATTAGCCTTTTTATTAAAGTATACTTTGAAATGTTAAATTTGTATCAAAATTAATAAAATTGTAATATTGTACGTAAATATAATACTAACAGAAATTGCAACTCGCTTTGATAAAGCACAATGATATGCTCATCTTTGTAAAAAATATTTAAAACAATAAATGGAAAATTTGTTAAACTGAAAATTTACTCAAATTTTCATTTCATTCCGATAATTCTGAAATTTTGTCTGAGAAATTTCAACTATCTCTTTGTAAATAAGATTTTTTGATTAAAACAAAAATTCTAAATTTCCAATTGCGGTAATTCAATTGAGGCCATGTTGTAAATTGTTCCATGAATTTAATGAAATATTTATTATAATTTAAAAAATCTGAGATTTATTTTTGCAGTCGATGCAGCTGAATTTATTCATTGTTATAATAAATACTACTTTGAGCATTTCAATCATCCATAATGTCATTTTAACATTTCAAAACATTCTTTTTTTCTTTTTTAATATTATGATCATTCATTAGACATTCATTGTTATCTTGAATTTTAATTTATTTTATTTACTCCAGTTAATTTATGTCAACAACACAACCACAATCACTTACACTAATATCATCACAATTATGTTTCATTTTTCGGCATACTATGATATCTTTTATTAGCTTCACGATATGCACACATATCGATAATTAAATGAATGCCATTCTCGTCTTCCATGCATTCCCGCATACTGTTGTAAAAGAAGAGCGTTGTTGGAATTGACTTGAGAAATGCATCACCACGTCGTTTCGAATACCACAATAACTGCTCGAGAAATTCATCTTCTGTTAATTCATCCGTTGGAATATCGTACTCATAGTGCTTTAAAATGATTTTTATTAAATAAAAAAAAACAATTACTATAAAAATTATCTTACTACTGAACTATTAATATCGTAATATTGTCCGATAATAATAACATAAACAAATTATCATCACCTTTATGTATTCATTAATTTTCTCTGTGGCGATGTGAATATCTTCACAAGACATTCCAGCTATCCAGTCACGTGTTCGCGCTACCTTTAATTTTTGCACTTCATTCCATAATTTACGAAAATTGTCACCAACAAAAATTTTGATAGTCGGTGGTGCATATTTTGGGAATCCATGCTTGACCTATAACTATCTCCACAATATTTTCTAGTTATCGTATCATAAAAACTGATTAATAAGAGGAATAGAAATGAAAATATTTCTTTCCGATTTATTTTGCAAAAGAAAAAAAAAAAATGAGTGGAGTGTTAATTAATTACATAAGAAATTTTAAATCAATCAGTTCGCAAAAGAAAACGACACCTAATCATTCAATTAATTGGATTCAATAAAGAAATAAAGATTTGGTTAAGTAGAAACTGAATTGATTTCATCGTTTCTTATTCCGTTCATTTAAGCATTTCCATCAAAGCATATGCTAACTCTTGCCATAATGTTTGTTTTAATATTATGTGAAATTTAATCAGTCTAAATTATTGGTAACAAAAACGAAATTTCACCTGCATATCTTGCAATTTATCCAAATGTTCCGCAATATTCCTCCAACGTTTTGCATGGTAGCATAAACTATTCCATAATGTTTCTGCCATGCATGCATTAATTAGTTTTGGATGTTCTAATTTTGGTAATTTCATTCTCTATAATTTTCATTTTTGATACACTAATTAAAATCAATAACATAGAATTACCACTTTATGAATTATATGTTCATGTAAGAGAAAAAAAAGGTCGTAAAAACATGATATCTTACATGCACTTTTTAATTTTCTTTTTCATTTAATTGTATGAAAATTTGGAACAAATTTCATTTTGTGAAAAATATAGGATGTTTTATATTCCATAAGATATGAACAATGTTCAATCAGTCATGTCCATCAGTGTAAACATGGACTATTATTTTTTCGAGAGACGATTTGCTCACAGTACTAGCAAAATAAGACACGTTAATTAGTATAATTCATTAAATTTTTGCAAGCTAAATAAGATAGATTACCAATTAAATAGAATATCAGCAAGATAGTTATCAATTAAATGGGTTATCAATAAAATCGATTGTCAATTAAAAATAACAACTATAAAAGCAAATATTTTTGTTTTTTTTTATCATATCCATTTTGCTTTTTTTCTTTAAACTTATCTTCTTATCAATTGTAGAATTTATTGACGGTTTAATGGAAATTTAAAACATACCCGTAAACCTCGTACAGCCATTGTAGCACATTCAGTATAACTTTTAGAAAAATAACCTCCTTCCAAAATAGCCAAAACTTTATTAGGCCATAGATCATCCAAGATTTTCATTATATGACCATATCTTTGTTGAATTATCGTTTATTAATATTTTTATTAATTCACTCTAATGATATTAAAGCAAATTTTATCGATTACATCGTTTTCTATTAGACAAATTTCAAAATACCTTTTTTTTGTTTATTTAATTGGAATTTTCACAAAATTTAAAAATGCAAAAAAATTTGGGAAATTTAATCAAGCAAACCCATGTGCTTTGATGCCTTGTCCGTGTTCTAATAAATCGTCATAATAAGCACTATCAAATCCAAGTGCTACAAGTACTAATTGCGGCTGATACTCTTTGGCAATAGGTATCACAAGATGTCGCAGTGCACCAATATAATCACCTTCCGTATTCATCGCACTATTCAGAGGGATGGATACTATATTATCTGATAATATAACTAAGCTGGATTATATAAGCAAATTCAAATACAACAAAATGACAAAGTTTATTTGCATATTTTATAACGCTGTTATCTGTTACCTTTACGTATCACCATTACATGTTTGTTAATTACTCTACGAAATTACTCATATAATTGTTCATCGTCGATTACAGTATATCTCATGCAACTATCTACTTCATTTTAAAACTACCGTACTACCGATATGATTACCATATTTGTTATCATAATCAAATTCTTCTTCATATGGCCAAAAAGCTCCATAATGATAAGCATGAAAATTGATGTACAAAAATCGATTATCGCCTTTGAATGAATGATATAATCCATTGCCACAATGATAATCCAAATCTAACACAAGTATCTGAAATGGATTTCTCAATTTCTTCAACAACTTGTTCTCTAATTGCATCTAATTAACTTGTTCAAATTTAAATCTTCAGTTTTCTTGTTTTGTGCTTATATTTTGCCACATTTTTAACTTTTTTAACTTTTCTAACTTTTTTTTTTTTAACTTTACTTAACTTTTTTAAAGTATTTTTCAATCTTTTAAAATCTATTGTTTTACATATTTTCAATTGTGTTGTCAAAACTGATTACAATTTTACGTTGTTTTAATTGAATTATGATGAAATTTGAAATTTTTAGAATCTTTTCAGAGATGAATTATTCTGAGTGATAAAATTTATTTAAACTCATCTTATTAATGTTGCACTTTTCAACAGCATATTTGGCAGAAATTGCGATGTTATTAAAAATGCAAAATCCTTGCGGCAATTTTCCGTATGAGTGATGGCCTGGCGGTCGTACGATTGCAAAACCATTGCCAATCCTGAAATTAAATTAATTGCATGTTCCTGTCGTTAATAATTATGATTAGAAAATTAGCCGATTTATCAAATTAAAGTGGGTATGCATGCACTAACAACATATATCTTTAATCTTATATAAGATACTTCATAAAGCAATGATTCTCAATTCGTCGTTCGCATACCACTGATAATTCGGAGAAAACTCTCAGTAGAAAGCAGGCGTTGATGGTTTTTTTAACTGTTAAAGATTTAATTGAAATTAAAAAAAAAAAAACTGAAATTTTCAAATTAACAGAATTTGCTATTTTTGAATCATGCAGTTTTTGATGAATGTAAACCAGCTGAAGCAGTAAGAATTGCTTACTTAAAAGTACTAAGAAGTAAACAAAAAAGCAAATGAATGAACTAAAATTGAAACGAAATAAATAAAATGAATTATAGGATTTAAATTGTTTTTGCACAAATCAACAGGCAAAAATTATGCTTCTTAAAAAATTTGTTATAAAATATAAAGTTGGATGAGCGAGACGTCTTTACGGTCAGATTACAGACCTGCCGTTAACATTGGCGCTTACTAAATCGATGACACCACCAACGACAAGTCGGGCAATACAGACACTATCAGGACATAACCAAAGTAATTCGTGTCCTTTGCAGTATTCCTCCAATTCTTCCACCATTTTCATTTCTTCAAGTTCTTTGATCAATTCAGGAGGATGATTAAGACAAAGTTCCCAATCTTCAGCTGCTCGAACTTTTATCTTCAATATTTAATTTTAGTTTAACGATCAAAGATAAAATTATTGACTAATAAATTTTTCCAAAAAAAGGAAAAAAAATGAAGCTTTTGCAATAATATTTTTACATATATTCTAATATGAACGATTTGGTAGTAATTTGAATAATGCAAGAATGAGTCATTTGGTTTTTTGAAACATTGATAGGTAACTTTAAATTTTTCTTTAGTTGCGAACATCCAATTTTCAGATTTTATTAATTCTAAAATTGAAAATTCATTGAGATAACACACATTTATTCCATTCTCAAGTAAACCATCATTTTGTAGTCTGGAATGGATTAGAACAGTTCGTTCTGGTCGTTCTTGGGTTTTTCCATTTGGATCATACGGATTTGCATGCAGCTGCACAATATCATCGTAAACATAACCAAACATTACTAAAGCTTACTGCATTAGTTGTCTCAATTATTGAGAAAGAAAAGAGAAACAGATAAAGTTTTTATTAATTAATTTAATACAAAGGGCATGAAATGTATTAAATTCAATTCACATAAAATACATAAAACTAGAACATTTTAAAATGATATTTTGGATGCAAGCAGATCACTGACAAGTAGTGGTTCATTATTATGTCATCCAAAGTACAAATTAAAAAATCAAATTTTTATTTTAGCTCATTATTGTCTCATTTCAAATACAAAGGGAAAATAAAATCGCAATTTTAAATTGTTTTTTTTTTTTTACATGTAACAATCTTTTGGTGATTTTTTTAAAAGTTTGAGCGAGTAGCGGTAAGATAAAGCTTACGAATAATGCATTGAAATCGAATAAAATAAAATGTGATCACTTTTGAATTTAATAAAAAATTGAGTGAAGAAAAGTACCCGTCAAAAAAATGGAAGATGAAACTGTGCAAAACAAACAGTCAAATGCCAAAAATATTTCAACTGACAAATGAATTAAAAAGTGAGAAAGTAATCTCCTAAAATAGGCCCAAACGCTATTTCATTATGAATTCATGCAAATACTTTAAGACGTATTATATTTTTCGTTCCCATTTTTTCTATCTCATCATTTTTTAAACTTTTGAGAAATATATTTTGCATCAATAATTAGCTGATCATTCAAATCTTTCGTGGGAGATTTTATAACGATTATAATCTGCATGGGAGAAAAACTAATTTGTTAACACATA